>CANYCX011111053.1:0-17267 GCA_948193385.1 Breynia disticha f. nivosa | reverse complement strand
GCCGTTTGATAGACAAGACTGGGAAGAGTGTGGCTGCACCCGAATGAAATTTTTAAGTCATTTATTCAAACTTATCAATTTCTTCATAGAAACAAGAAAAGTGATTTAGCATTAAATAAGGGTGTTAGCAACATGCCTTATGCTAAATCAAGATATCTAGGTCAAGGGATTTATTTGAGTTGTAGTAAGGCTGTTGACACAGCTTGTTAGCTATTTAATTTAGGATGATCATAGTGTCTTACTAGAGACCGCCTATGATTTATGAGTTATTAAACTCATTACCTTTATTAAATAGTCCTACAGATCGCACACGGATGTCAGAAAACCTAAAAGGGTATTTTCAGTTTTTCACCTTAGGTCAAAATCTGGTCATTGGACCGGGTTGGGCATTTAGGCCAATTTTGGTAATTGAGCCTAAAATGGATGAGAAATAATATTTCTTACATGATTTTAAGACAAAGATTATTTATTAAATATGATGTCTTAAGTAAAAATATGTAAGAAATAAGAAAGAAAATTTAGGAGCATTGCCTTAAATTAAGACAACATTATTGTAGGATAAGTTAAAAGATTAAATCTTTTTATTATCCACAAGATGTACACGGCATGGATGGATGGGATTTAGAGAGATTTGAATTTGAATTAGATCTTATCAAGTCCTAAAGAGATTAGGATTGCTAAGAGTCCTAATTAATCAAATCACTAGTCTTTAAATAAAAAAATAACCCTAATTCTCCTTACAGGAGAGAGAAAAATTCATCCTTCTAAACACACCTCCATAGCCATGAGCTCCACCAAAAATTCAAGAGTGAGATTTTAGGATTTTTCTTACTGAGAGATGTGAGTTTTAAGGGCTGATCATCGGGGTTGATCATCGCTTAACCCTCCGTTTCACAATAACACATCCGATCAGTGACCAAGAACAGGTGAATCGAATTTATCTTTGTGATAATACACGTTTCTAACCATTCTGTGTGTTACTGCTGTAGAGAAAACACATCTGGGGTTTATTATGGTGTTAGAAAGGTCACCTTAGTGTATTGTAAGGTGGTATTCTTTGTTCTTGGCAAAGAACTCAATCGGTTTTGAAGGAGATCATCAAATGTAAGATTTTTCCTTCAAAGTTTACATTTTTATATAACCCTAATGTCAACTGATTGTATATAACATGTTTTGTGGTTGATTTCTTGGAGATATTAGTTGTTCTTGTGTGTTTTCTTTATGTTTTTCTGCTGCCAAAAAGTTTTAAACACGTAGGAAACCCAACAGTTTTAATGAATGCATATTTCATCATTATCTTATTAGTTTGTTTTATAAATGTTTCTAAAATGAAGTTTTCAAAAATGAGTCTTACATTTAGTTGTATCAGAGCAGGGATTATATTTCCTGTGGGATGTGCCAAAATTGTATTCATTTGCATCATGACTTGGCAAAACCAAAAGATTTGATCTTGTGATTTCTATAGGATGGAGCCTATTGACAACATATCGCACGATGACACCACTGAGTCTAGAGAGTTGGTGCAGGGGCATGGATCTGCTCCAACACCTAATGAGCAGCCTACACAAGCTAATGTACCTCTTTATGATACTGCTTATGCTAATTTCTGAGAGATGATATAGAAAATGATGAGAGGACATGGAACATCTAGTAATCAGGGGTTGAATATAGATTGAAATTTTGGAGAAGTAAGAAAGCTGGGCGCTAAAACATTTGAGGGTACTACTGATCCTACAAAAGTAGAGGATTGGCTTAGACACACTGAGCGTATTCTTACTCGTATACAGTGTACTTAGGAGCAAAAATTAAGGTATATCACTTCACTGCTTGATAAGGATGTCTGACACTGGTGGAAAGCTATTCTGAACAGTCAGAATGATCTTCCTACCCTGACTTGGGATGATTTTTTGAAGAAATTTGTTGACAAGTATACTCCTCCACTCTATCAGATGAAGAAAAAGATTGAGTTTCTCGAGCTGAAGTAGAAGTAGATGACAGTTACTAAATATGAGGTACATTTTACTAGACTATCCAAATATGTGCTAGAGGATGTGGCTACAGATCAATAGAAGAGGGACAGGTTTAAGAAAGGGTTGCGATTTAACATTCATACCAAAATTGCAATGAAGCCACCCACATATGAGAGTCTACTTGAGACAACTATCAAGGCAGAGGAGTTATTATCTGAGGAGGGCCACCAAGAGGGCAAGGGACAGAAGGTTTTTGGTGGTTTTAGTTCAATAGAGGGACGTAGGAAGACTGATTCGAGAGCATCTCACCGTACAAGCGGGAGTGGTAGGCAATCTAGAGGAGCATAAGGTGAAAGGACCTATTCCACTATGCCTCTTACTTCCCAGAACAGAGGCACAGGTACTTATACTAGCAGAGATATCCATTCTCTTTGTTACAACTGTCATCAGCCGAGACATTTTGCTAGGAACTATCTAGAGAGGAGAGGACCATAGGGAGGAGTTGTCTATAAATAGAGCAGTATGGCAAATAACAAAGCAACTGCATCGACTGGTGCTAGTCGAGGAAGAGGTGGACGAGGAGCAGGTACTACCTTGAGAGGAGGAGCAGTCTTCAAAGGTGGAGCAGTTTCATAGGCAGGGACAATACCTCAGGCCTGAGTTTTTATTATGACTAGAGATGAGGTAGTAGATAACCTATACGTCACTAGTATAGTTTTTATTTTTACATCTGATACATTAGTGCTAATTGATTTGGGTTCTACTTGTTCATTTGTAAGTGAGACTGTAGTAGAATAGAAAAAGGGTAGTGTCGAGCGTTTAGGGTATGTAGTCATTGTTTCTATGCCAATAGGAGAGAAAGTGATGGTAAGACACATACTGAGGAATTACGAGTTAAAGATTGGTGAGTTAGAGTATTTGGCAGATTTAATTGTTTTGAGGATGGATAATTTTGGGATCATCATAGGAATGGATTAACTATCTAGAAATAAAGCTATGTTTGACTATTATGCAAAAGAAATGTTGGTAGAGTTTGAGGGTTAGAGAAAGGTATTGTTAGTAGGTGAGCAAAAGGTCATTCTTTCCTATTTGATTTTAGTGGTCGTTGCTGCTAAGTTGATAAAAGACGAATGCAAAGTTTTCATAGCTTGTGTAACGGATTTGAACAAACCAAAGTTGGAGGTGAAAGATGTAGAGATAGTTAGGGAGTATCCAGAGGTATTTCCTGAGGAGTTATTGGGACTACCACCACAGTAAGAGGTTCATTTAGGATTAAAATTATATCAGGAGCAATGCAGTATCTGTAGCACCATACAGAATGGCAGTTGTAGAGTTGTAGAAATTGAAGAAATAGCTAGAGGAGCTGTTAGATAAACGTTTCATCAGGCCAAGTGTATCACCTTAGGGAGCGCCAGTATTGTTCGTGAGAAAGAAAGATGGGAGTATGCGATTATGTATTGATTACTGTTAACTTAATAAGGAGACAGCAAAGAACAAGTATCCATTGCCACAGATAGATAACTTGATTGATCAGTTGAGAGGAGCTACTATGTTCTCTAAAATCAACTTGAGTTCTAAATATTGGCAGCTGAGGGTAGAGGAGAGTTCTATATTGAAGACGGCATTTAGGACTCGATATGGTCACTTTGAGTTTACAGTGATTCCATTCAGGTTGACTAATGCACCAGTAGCATTCATGGCTTTGATGAATAAGCTATTTCAGCCGTACTAGGACCATTTTGTTATATTTTTCATTGAGGATGTTTTGGTGTATTTGAGAGATAGAAAGGAACCGAGGGAACATCTCAAGATAGTGTTGGAGTTATTGAAAGCAAAGGATTTGTACGCAAAATTCAGCAAATGTGAATTCTGGATGGCAGAAGTCTTCTTTCTAGGTCATGTGATTTTAGTAGAAGGTGTTGAACCAAATCCTTGCGAGAACAAAGCAGTACAGGAATGGGAAGCTCCTAAAAATGCAACAGAGGTACGGAGTTTCTTAGGTTTGACAGGTTATTACTAGAGATTTATCGAGGATTTATCGAGATTGGCTAGACTAATGACTTCTTTATTAAAGAAGAATGCTCCATTCATTTGGGATGAAAAGTGTCAGAATAGTTTTTAGGAGCTGAAGAAAAGGTTACTAGAGGCTCCAATTCTAATGTTACTGACCCAGGGAGATAGTTTTGTGGTTTATACAGATGAGTCTAGAGTACGGTTAGGTGGAGTTCTGATGCAGAACAGGCAAGCAACTGCTTATACCTTATGGCAGTTGAGACCACACGAGGTAAACTATCCTACTCATGATTTGGAGTTAACTGTGATTATTTATGCTTTGAAGGTTGGAAGACATTACTTGTATAGAGAGACATTTTAGATCTTTATGGATCACAAATGTCTCAAGTACATTACTACGCAGCGCGAGTTCAATTTGAGGCAGAGACGGTGGAAAGATTATGATTGCATTATTAAGTATCATCTGGGAAAGGTGAATGTAGTCATTGATGCTTTCAGCAGAAAGGGAAAAGAGGATGAATATTCTGTTACATACAGAGGAGAGTCTTTATTTGCATTACGAGAGCTCATAGTATAGTTAAATTAGATTAAGGATCAAATATTGGCTAATATACGAGTAAGGCCTAGTTTGAGAGAGTTGATAGCAGAACGATAGAAAGAAGACGAGTACTTGATGCGAATTAAGGAGAAAGTTGAAAAGTTGAAGTGAATACAGCTCACATGTTAGATGATGACGGTGTGTTATACTATGGCAAACGATTGTGCGTTCCAAACATCGCTGATTTGAAGGAAAGTTTGATGATTGAAGAACATTCTTCATCGTATTCAGTACATCCTGGAAGAACTAAAATGTATCGAGATATGTGAGATATGTACTGGTGGGTGAATATGAAACGAGATATAGCAGAGTTCGTAGCTAGATATTTACCTTGTCAGTAGACCAAGGCAGAACACCAAGCTCCGATTGGAAAGTTAAGACCGTTAGAGATTCTAGAGTGGAAATAAGAGAAGATCACTATAGATTTCATTGTAGGATTATTAGGAATGTTTAAATGTCACAATGTTGTTTGGGTTATCGTAGATAGGTTGACTAAATTGGCACATTTCTTGGCTATACGACAGGATGATACCTTAGATAAACTCGCTAGTTTGTATATTGCTGAGATAATGAGATTATATGGAGTTCTTTTATCAATTGTGTTTGATCGTGATCCATAGTTCATATCGCAATTCTAGAGGAGTTTACAGGATGCAATGGGTACAGATTGAGGTTTAGTACTGCATTTCATCCTTGACTGACGGACAGTCTGAGAGGACTATTCAGACAGTTGAGGATATGATAAGAGCATGTGTTTTGGAGTTTGGAGGTAATTGGGATGATCATTTTCCTTTGATCGAGTTTGCATATAATAATAGTTATCATTCGAGTATCGGAATGGCCCTTATGGGGCTTTATATAAAAGACAATGTTAGAGTCCAGCGTACTAGGATGTTAAGAGTTTGCGACAGAGCGAGAGATAGAGGGACCAGAGTTGGTTCAGCAAACTCTCGAGAAAGTTAATGTTGTCAAAAGATGTATGCAAGCAACTCAGGATAAACAGAAGAGCTATTTTGATAGACATCATCGGGAGATAGTATACGAGGTTGGAGATAGAGTTTTTCCTATGGTTTTGCCTTGGAGAGGCGCGATCAGATTTGCGAGGAAAGGTAAGTTGAGTTCGAGGTATGTAGGACCGTATGAGGTTATCGAGAGAGTTAGACCACTTGCCTATCGACTTCTTTTACCAGAGTAGTTATCTCAACTCTATAATTTTTTTCACTTATTTATGTTGAGGAGGTACTGATTTGATACGAGTCACGTGCTGAGGACTCCAGAGTTGGAGATATCAGAGGATTTATGTTATGATGAGGAGCTTGTTGAGATTTTAGATCGATAGATAAGATAATTACGGAATCGGAAGATTCCTATGGTATTGGTGAAATGGAGTTTTCATTCACCAATGGAAGTTACCTAGGAGATGGAGAGTGATATGCGACAGCAGTATCCGTATCTGTTTCCAAAGTCAAAGGCTTGATGAGATTTGAGGTGAGTTTGATTCTTTGCTCTAAATTTTGTTGTTTAGGTAAGTTAAGTGTAAGTGTTTACACTTAAGGTATACCTAAGTTAAGTTTGAAATTCATAGCAAATTCAGTTGATTCAAATTTTAGGGACCAAAATTTCCTAAGGGGGAGAATTGTAACCCCCTGAAAATTATTAGAATTAATCTATACATAAAATAGATTAAAACATAATTGAATCAGAATGAAATATGGGAAGTTGTTGAAAATAGCAGATGAGCACGGGCTGGAGTACAACCGTGCCAGAGGGCATGCTCATCTTTGCTAAAATTGATCAAAACAATCTCTTGCACAACCAGAATAAAACTTGTGCCAAAAAACACGGCATGACTTCAAGCACGACCAGTGTTGAGGTCGTGTCAACTGGGAAAATTTTAAACAGAACTATTTATAACACTCTTCTATTCACAGAATAGAATCCAACAGCAGAGAATTTACAAGAAGCTCATGACAAAAAACTAGAAACTACTAGAAGTGAGATTAAGCAAGGAGAAAATGAGTCTTATTGGTTTGTTTTAAAAGGTTTGCGAAAATGAGGTTTGCGAAAATGAGTCTTACAGCTATTCCCATAGTGATGATCAATTAGGGATGTTCTGAATGATATCTCTTATGCTTTAGGGTCCTACAGATATATGTCTCACACATTCCAGCTTAAGCCTGAAATTACATTCAAAGATGGTTCTACCAATTAATATGCACAGTATTACAATAAAAATAAAATGAATGCCTTACTATATTAAGCTTACAAGTAAGCTACAATGTGATTTGGACTAGAGCTTACACTAATAATCTCCTACTAAAGCTCTAGACCCAATTCGGCATAAGCTTGAGTTCGAAGGACCTTATATGTCCCTTATGAAGTGGTAGTGACAATTTCTCTGTTAAAGGATCTACAACATTATCTTCACTTGCAATCTTGTTAATCTTAATGCCCCCACACTAGATGATACCTCTTATTAGGTGGTACTTTCGAGTATATGTTTGGCCTTAGGGAATGATTAGGGCTTCTTAGCTTGTGCAATGGCCCTGTTATTATCACACAATATTTCTAATGGATATAAGGTGATTGAGATCACACCTAATCTATAACATTCCCATCCCAAAACCCTATAGATAAGTAAGACGATTAACATGATTAGGAAGTGATTAGTGAACTTAACAAAGATAACAAATAAAACATAAGTTAAATGGCAATATTGGACAAGTTAAGACTAATACAGGTTAAGGTTACGAAGAAATGAAATTTAGAAGTGAAATCGGCGAGAAAACATGGGCACAACGCGGTGGGCGTGTCGATAACACGAGGGGCGCGCTCCTGAAACAATATATGAACAAGATAATGCTCAAAAAAGAGATGGAAAATGAGTTTTGATGCTGAAATAGTCGTGTTGGTGTCAAAACGGGGCGTGCTGAGCTGCTACACATGCAAAAACATTAGAAGTTAGAGCCAAACGTGTAAAATTTGAGTGGGCACGGGCTGTGTTGGTCTTGGCACGGTCGTGCTGAGGTTCAACATCATATTTAAGCTTTTTTCGGGTACAAACAGAGCAAAGAAAAGCAAGAAAAAGAAAACAGAGTGCTAGAGAGACTAAAAACAAGAGAGATAGTGATATTCAGCTAAAACACATGTATAGAATATCAAATTGATCGTAGAATCGAGTCGGGAATCAACTAGTATAGCAAGACGAGAAATCTACATAAATAACGGTAAGAAATTAACGTTGGATTTGAGGTACGAATATATCTTTGGAATTGATTTTGATAGAGGATTCCACATATGGTTATATAGGAGGTCGATTGAGTTAACAGAATAGAAACAGAGTCTAAGGGAGCTCCAAAAAAATACAAAATTACAAGTAAGTAATCCAAACTCACTTAAATATAGTTTTATGTGTTCTCGCCTAAAGAAAATGATAATAAAAAGGATATGTCATAATAATTGTGTGATTAATTAGAGATATGAATTACATGAGAAATGTTATAATTTGCTAGAGTGTGAGAAATTGCTGACAGGGTGTGCAGGAGTTGCACATATGTCATGATATGGATAGTTGATGTGTTGTTTGATTTATTTGAGCTGAGATGATGCATACACATAAATCACCAACAAGATAAATTTACGAGCACAAAGAAAATGACAGAATATGCATACAGATGATTCAGATGTTTCATAGGATAAAAATGGTTATAGGTGAAACCCTAGGAAATGACCTTATGATAATACAACTAAGATAAGTCGAAAAATAATTATAAAGAATAAATCACAAATAATGAATACAGTGTATATTTTTAAAAGAAAAATAGAGATAGCAGTACAATAGGAAGTTCATGATCCTTCATGACTTCATATTTACAAAAACGGTATTATTGATATAGATATATGATCGTATACCAACAAATACAATTAACAAATTTATATATGAATATATGATAGAATGGTCCACAAAGATATGAAATGAAAGAAAAAGAGAAAATATAGAATGTATACATATATGCATTCAAATTTTGAACAGGTAAATACAAAACGAAAATGCAAATAGGTAAGTTACTATATTTTACAATTATATAAATGTAAGAGGTGAAATGATATGATATGGTATGATATGATATGACAGGATGTGGTATATGATATGGTATTAGTGAGGTGATATGATATGTTATGATATATGATATGGTATTGGTGAGATTATTGGATTGGTGATAAATGATCGATCTTTGGAGACGAAAGGGAGACAGAACGGAGATAGGAGATTATACAGTATAGGGTTACAGGATACAATATACAGGTACAATTGTTTTATGTTACATTTTATATTGATAAGCTAATCATACAGAGTTATCATTGATATGATTACAGGAAACACATTTGATTAATACATGGCTTGTATATGGACATGAATGTACAAATATAATTACGACCATAGAGGTTATAATTTAAATAGATAGGAAAAACGAATACAAAACAAGTTACAGAACATATGATTAATAAAGAAAAGAATACGATGTCTAGATATAAAGAAAATAAAGATAAGTCTTATACTTAAATAAACAAATAGATTATGGATATAATCCTAGAAATACTGAAATGGATAAATTTGGCAACTCATACAACTTCAATTTTTGTTTCAGGAACAGTTGTTAAATGAAAGATCATAGTGACATGCCAACTAGTGGGTCAGTTGCCGCTCCTCATGACTTCCTCTCACTATAGACAAACATAATTATATGTATAGTTATATGTATAAATAGTTATTTTATGATATGTGTGCTTTTATGATTATATGAAAGAATTATACAGATTACATGAAATGATTATTTGAAGAAATGAAATAAAAAGGTATGATTTATAATAGGTTGACAATTGGTTGTTTAGAGGGATGCAATAGTTGCATACAAACCATGCCTGAAAAACATGAGTTATGTATTGTAGATGAATAGGAACATGGAAATATAATACGGGGCCGTGCCCATGGGATGTATTACACTAACACAAGCTATGTTCTAGACGAGCTACAGGTCGGGCTATATACTGTTATATGTATACCTGACGTATGATTTTAGTAATAGTATATTATAGGAAAAAAAATTTAATTATTTTGCATTATAAGTAATATAAAATTAAATATATGATTAAACACATAATAATTATATGATGTTTTATAATCCAATTAGGAAATTCCTAATCCTAACAACCTCTTTTGTAGCATCACTAACTACAATATACTCAGATTCTATAGTTGAGTCGACAATGATCTCTTACTTAGAGCTCCTCCAGCTCACATCACCACCATACATTATGAAGTGATCCTTAGTCCTTCGTGGCTACTTTATAATCTTTTTAATAGAACCTAGTGTTTCACACTTGGATCATGTTGGAACCTACTGGTTAGACATAGTGCTTGTGCAACATCCAACCTAATACACAACATGGCATACATGATAGATCTTATAACAAATGCGTATAGGACTCAACTCATGTCATCCTGTTCCTTAACATCCAACCTAATACATAACATGGCATACATGATAGACCTTATAACAAATGTGTATAGGACTCAACTCATGTCATCCTGTTCCTTTTGAGTCTCAGGATGTTGGTTCCTAATTATGAGTGCTCCCAAAGCTAAAGGTAGATTACCTTTCTTTGAGTCACTCATCCTAAACTTTGTAGTACCTTGTCTATGTATTTCTCCTAACTTATCCCCAAGAGTCGATGTGAACTATCTTTATAAATCAAGATACTAGTATCATCTCAACTTCATCTAATTCTTTTATTGAGAAACACTCACTTATCCATTATTTAACTTTAAGCAATGTTATGATGCCATTCCTAAAAAGGAGGATTTCGTCCACATAAAGGACTGAAAATACCACTATGTTTTTTCTTTCTTATAGAAACAAGGCTCCTCTTTATTTTTGATAAAGCTAAATCCTTTAACTACTTCATCAAAATGGAAATTCTAGCTCCATAATGTTTGCTTCAATCCATAAATAGATCTTTGAAGCTTTAAACTTTATTAGGGTTTTTAGGATAATCAAATCCTCTGTTTGTATCATGTACACATCCTAGATGGGCTTTCCATTCCAAAAAGCAGTTTTGACATCCATTTGCCATATCCCATAATCATAATATGTAGCTTTGGCAAAAAAATCCTAATAACCTTGATCATGACAATGGGTAATGAAGGTTTTGTTATAGTCTAAATCATAAACCTGCCCCTTAATCTTTAACATATCATTGAAGGTGTTACCAGCTTTGAGTTTGAATATCCATTAACAATCTATAACCTTAGCACCTTTTAGTGGATCAACCAAGGTCCAAACCTGGTTATATACATTAATTGTATCTCATTTTGCATGGCCATTTTTTGATTCTGGACTATCAATAGCATGTTGGTAGGTAGTTGGATCCTCTCAATCACTAACTCAATGGTATAACTAACCGACTAGAAATCCATATCTCTCAATCTCCCAATGGACCCTACCAGACCTTTCAGGTTCTTGTGTAATAGGTTTTTGTTCCGCTACAAGAAAAATAGCTATTAGTGGTAAAAATTAGTGACGACCCAAGTTTCGTTTATAAATAATGATGGATTTGCAATGGAAAAAGAAAAAAAAGACCATAAAAATTTCACTGACAGAAACCAATAACTTTTGTGATAGAAACTTCGTCACTAACTTATCGACTAATAGCTCTGTCACTAATAATTGCTGCCAATAGTCTCACTAAAGTGTCGTCGCAACAATTGCGACAAATATTATATCGATGTTATTTTGTTATGACATTAGTGACGAATTATAGTAATCGTAATAGAGCACCAAAATTACTAATGAATATTAATAGTTAGAAAATAAGGACGAATTTACTAACAATTTATTTAATGAAAAATTAGGTTGAAACTATTTCTATTGCTATTTCCATTTGAAAAACCCTTACACGCTTGATACTTCTACCTTTTTTAATAGACTTCTTTCTCCCATACCTTTTTCAACAAGTCTTTTTTTACGTTCTCATTTGATTTGCTTTTATTTAATACATTTCCTCGTCTTCTTGTCTTTATTAATCATATTCAAATGTAAGTATATTATAATTTTCAAATATATTTATGTGAAGATTATGATTTATTTTAATATTTTAATTTATTCATGTTAAATAGTATGAGTCAATCTTTTAATGATGATTAATTTATGATTATTATATTGAAATTGACTATTCAATTTGAGTAATGGTGTTTTATCTTTGCATATTATTACTAGTGCATTCTGTTATAAGTTATGCTAATTTACAATAGTTGAATATTAAATTTATAATATATATATATATATATATATATATATATATATATATATATATATATATATATATGTGTGTGTGTGTGTGTGTGTGTGTGTGTGTGTGTGTGTGTGTGTGTGTTATAAATATGTACAAATGTGTATAGTTTTCCTATAGCAAGATATTTGGCTACATCAGAGTTTGCACGTAAGCTTGGTAGACAAGGTGAATTAGACTATTATAAAAACACAAACCAAAGAAAAAATTTTATCAAACATGATACAATATTCTATCTTTCACAGTTTTTAAATCAAGAATTAGAAAAGGGACCAGATATAACAAAAAGTATAAATTATCCTACAATACAAAAATTAGAAAAGATAGGATTAATAAGTGAAGATATAACTAAAAGTATAGTTAAATATATATGTAAAATACAATTAAAAATCCAGATATTAGGATACTTACAGCCAATATAGAATAGAGCCCTTTAAATATAGAGGAATTTAGAAAACAGATTCCAGAAATGTTAAAACAGAAATTAATTAGGAGATCTGAAAGTCCACATAGAACAGCAGCTTTTATAGTTAGAAATCACTCTGAAATTAAAAGGGGAAAAGCTAGAATAATATATAATTATAAAAGATTAAATCATAATACAATAGATGATGGGTATAATATTCCTAATAAAGATATTTTGATAAATTTAATACAAGGAAAAAAGATATTTAGTAAATTTGATTTAAAATGAGGATATAATCAATTACATTTAGAAGAATGGTTTAAACTATGGATAGCTTTTACTTGTTCAGAAGGACATTTCGAATAGAATGTTCTTAGTTTTGGATTAAAAAATGCTCCAAATATTTTTCAAAGATTTATGGATAGTATATTCCTAAAATATAAGTTTTGTTTAGTCTGCATAGATGGTATTTTAGTAGCATCAGATATAGCTAAAGAACATGAAGAACATTTAGAATTAATTTTTAAATATTTCGAAAAAATAAGAATAGTAGGATCAAAAAGAAAAATGGAACTTTTTAAAAGAAAGATTTCTTTCCTAGGATTAAAGATTGGGGATGTTAAAATAAAATTAATGACAAAACTTTTTTTATCATTTCCAGATAAATTAGAATGTTTAAAACAAATATAGTCCTTTTTAGGATTATTAAATTATGCTAGAAATTTTATTTCTAATATGAGTAAGTTAGTTGGGTCATTATATAGTAAAACTACTAATAATGGTCAAAGAAAACATAGAATTAGTCAAAAAGATAAAACAAAAAGTAAAAGAAATTAAACCCTTAGAATTACTATTAATATCATATTATATTATTATTAAAACATATGGATGTGAAGATGGATGGGGAGTAGTTTTAACTTAAAAACCCAATAAGTATAGCACAAAGCATGAAGAAAGAATAGCTGCATATTCTAGTTGAAATTTTGGAAAAATAGAACAAAATTGGACTTCTCTATATTTTGAAATATAAGCTTTAATTAATACATTAGAAAAATTTAAGATTTATTTACGTAATGAATTTACAATTAGAATTGACAGTGAGGCTATAGTAAAATTTTTTAAAAAATGATAATAGTAAAAAGATAAATAGAACAAGATGGATAAATCTACAAAACACAATCCAAGGTAATGGTAATAAAATTAATTTTGAACATATTAAAGGAAGGGATAAACAACTAGCAGATTTGTTATCTAGAAAGCTAACAATATTTCTTTGTGCAGATGATAAAACCGAAATCAAAAGATAAAGGCAAAAGTATAATTACAGAAAGGATGGAGATTGATTCTCACAATCCGAGACAGAGTAGTAGTACGAGTTCACAGAATATTCCACAGTTTATCACAGTACTGAGTGGAGTTCAGCTACCAATTTTAAAAACAAAATCTTCAATTCAAAGGCAGAGTAACTCATATACTACATAATTTTACAATTTTGGTACAGTAAAATTACCAATATGTAAAAATCCAGCTACAAAATTCAGAGCATACAGTGGTCTTGAACTTACAGGACAATATCGGTGTTTTCTGGATAATACCTGGCATTTAAAAATAGCACAGAATTCAAACAGTTTTAAAGTTCGATTGATAAATAACCTAAGTATTTATTTTTCAGAACAAAACCAAATTATAAAACAAAAACCTTAAAAAATAGTTTTCAATAGACAGTTTACTCATTATATTGTTTTTAGAGGTAGACAAATAGGTATTTATAATAAGTAAAAGTCTATTGTACAAAATATTCACATACAGAACCCATTATATAAAGGTTTTCACAGTTATTCTGAAGCATTAGAAGTAGCTGATAGACCTTTGGTTCTAATTTTTTTATAGAAGTAGAGGATGTTAAAAGTTTTTCTACAATTTTACAAAAAGATCCTAATTCTATTATTTCTGAACAAGCCCAAAAAATTAAGGGACTTAAAGAACAAATAATAGAATTAGAAGCCCAAATAGTACAATACAAAGCCACTATAGCCCAATGGGCTAGACATGTCGAATATAAAGATACTACACTTACACTTCAAGAACATATGATTTTAAAATTAAATACAAAATTACAGAGTTTTCAACATAATAAATTTTCATCTTCTTCTTTAGATAATATTAGAAAAAGATTGTTAGATCTACCAGTAGCTACGATTTTAAAATCACTTTCTGACTCTTGTCCAGATATTTTAAAAGTTATTTATGATAAAACAAATGAAGGTTTTATGCAAAAACTTATTAGCTTACAAAACGAACTTGTACAGATATATTTTAAAGAAATTAAATATACAGGGGTTAAAGTTGTACATATGAGAGCTCCTGGTGAACAAGAAACACAAATCATAGGAATATTCAAGCTACAGATAAACCTCAATAAGACTAATATGCTAGAACCAAAAACTTCAGAATATTTTCATAATGGAATGATTGATTTTATAAAATTCCATTATACTCCCACAATACATGATAGTTTAGAACATATGGGAGAAAGATTCTTCATCATATCTAGTAATATGTCCATATTTACACGAACAGAGAAGATATACTATAAGATTCTTTCCACCTTGGCAGAGTTGATCAAAGAATCATACATGCCAGCACAAAAGAGGATCATTATATAGGAAACTAAAGTGCTTAAACAATAGTATAATTCTTATCCTACAGTATATGATAGTCTTGAAGATAGAACAATCATTAAATATTTTCAAGATTACCATTATAGATTTGCATGGGCAAATTATAGACTAATGGCAGAAGGACAGTATGTACAGATTTGGACAAAAATGCACTGGCATATGCTTCTCCCTTTCAATGGAGAAGGTAACACAATAAAGAAACAGACATCATGAGTGGCAGATATTATAAAGGAGTACATAGTAACGACCATGATGACATATCCCTACAAGATGACACTGACGAAAGGAGGATAGACAAAAGACAGAATGGCCTACCTCAGTACAGCTTCTTTAATTATAAATCACATGTAGAAAGATAAGAAAAAATCATTGTACGATTATCTCTAAAGGAATTTTTCTGTAGATAACTTTTTCTCTAGATAATTTGTTATATAGATAAATTTTTAAGTGCCAATAGAAAATGAACATGAGGCACTGTAAGATTCCAATTTTTGTATATAAAGTTTAAGGTTTTCATTTGTAAATCATCAGGGAGAAATATCAATGTAGAGAAAGGTTTACTCAATGAATTCCAATATAGAATCGTTTTATACTGTAACGTCCTACAATTTATTAGAATTAATCTATATGAAAAATTGATTAAAACATAATCGAATCGGATAAAAATTAGAAAAAATATAGAAAACAGCAGTGAACACGAGCTAAGCACAATCTCGTTCTCATGCCTGCTGAATAGCACGACACCATGCTCATATCTATGGAATAGCACAACCTCTTGCTGAAGAAATGTTTAACACAATATCGTGCATGATCAAATTAGAACTCGTGCTGAAAATGCTCAGCACGACTTGGAGCACGATCCGTGTCCAAGGTCGTGTCTACTAGATATTTCAGAACAACTGACTGATGAATACTATGTTATTTGAAACAGAGCAGAAAAATAGAGAGCAAGAAAGAGGAAGTAGTTGGAAACCCTAAATCAGTTGAAGGAAGTGATTAAGCAAGAAAGAACGCAATTCTTGCAAGAATTGTAACTAAGCACACTAAGGTAAGCTTATCTGTGAAATATTAAGCATATATGTGGGAGTTATATGCTTATATGATTCTGAACATTAAGGCTGGAATTTATTTAAGTTGCTCATGAATATTAATCAGTTGAAGTTGAGTTAAAGAAACTCATATTGATAGTTTCATATGCTTAAACGAGTTTAGAATGAAAGGATGAGATATTGGTTAGTTTGGAAAGTTTCTCTGAACTTAAGATAAAGAGTTAATGGTTGTATTTGAGGTTTCTAGGAATGAAACAAGTTAAGGAATAAGTAATAACAGCCTTTATGTTATGATTGTCTTATAGGAGGAGCTATATGAGCTTTGGATCGAGGTTGAGCCCAGAGTCGACTTTGCACGATTATCGAGGTAAGTGTCCTTACACTTACGTTTGGCATCTGTATGATTAATTTTGCATGTTTTGGATGCAAAAAAATGAAAATGAGAGCAATGATATGTCTAAAGAGCTTATGTGCTAATTATGCTAAAGGAACTAAATGGAATAATCTTAGGATCATATTATGAATGTTATATGATTGTACTTGGTGCCTTTGTTGTTTATGATCTGTGTGCTAAGTGTAATATGCTTTGATTGTTCAAATTCTATGTGCTATGGAATTATATGTTGTGTGAAAAGCATGGTTTGAATATATTGAGTTATATGCATATGAGCTATGTGTATATATGATTTGCTATGTGCTTCTATGTGGAAATATTATATGTTATTAGTATGATTAATTTATGAATGTTTCATATACATTCATGTGTTGCATCTCATTTGTGTGACACGATCTGTGTGGATTATGCTGTAACATTCTGGATATTTTTCGTCGGAAAATGACGATAAATATGTGTTTTATTGTTAATATATAAAGATATACGAAAGGTTGATTGAAGGTTGACGCGAAACGATCGACGAAAAATCAGAAAATCTGATTTTAGGGAGAACGCGCAGTGGACAGCAAAGTACGCGTGGTCGCTGCCACACCGCGTACTTCACTTCCACCCCGCGTACTTACCTACCATATTGAAAAAAAATATAATTTTCGATGAATCAGGAAATCGAGACTCATTTTATACTTTCAAAAACATAAAACCTTCAAAACAACAGCATCAAAGCAAATGGAACAGCAGGGTTTGAGGAAATCAGCAAGAGAAGGAGATTTAACTTGGTTTTGGAAGGAAAATTGATAAAGTAAGGA
>CANYCX011110864.1:0-22984 GCA_948193385.1 Breynia disticha f. nivosa | reverse complement strand
TATTAGAGTTATAAATGGTTTTCATTATTTACCATTCTAAACATTTTCCTAGCTTCCGCATTTTACGAAATTCATTGTTTATTAAATACTCTGATTTACGGTATACAATTCATGTTTCAAAAAGAAAAAAAAATATAGGGCGTTTTTCGGCTTATTTTAAAAATGAACTTTTCAAATTTTGGCGTCACAGCAAATAAAAAAATAGATCGAAATTAGTAAATTATGATTGAAAAAGTGATGTGCAGATAAATAGCAAACATCATAATTTAAGAGAATAGAGTTCAGATAAATAATAAATTCTTGGAGTCTTGCGGTATATTTTTTAATGTAGGGGAAAAAGAGAAAGAAGATGTGATGTGTTATAAATAGAGTGAGTCATAAATAGTAAATAGAATGAGTTATGAAATCAGATTAGGAATTGAATTGAATTCTAGTACAGTTAGGACTATGTGTTATAGCATAACTAAAATTATGTAGGTAAGATGTTACATTTGTGCACAATTTTAGTTGTACTAGAACACATATGAATTTAAATTCTAAATGAATTCAACATAACTAGTACTATGTGTTTTAGCACAATTAAAATTGTACAAATAAAAAGTTACATTTGTGCATAATTTTAATTGTGTTAGATATATATATATATATATACACATATGCACACTTGTTTTATTTCTTGTCTAAACTCGATCTGCTGTAAAATAATATAAAATATATAGTGTAATATAAAATATATTATATTTTTTTAATTTTTATTATAAAAAATATAATCTGAGCTCTTATTCTTTATTTTTAAATTAGATTATTATAAAATGAATTATACATTTTAGACTATAATAATTATTAAAAAATATATATATTTATAAATAAATAAATCATATATTTAAAAAATAGGGCGAGACTGGGACTGTAATCGAACCAAGCCGAGTCGAATTTTGGAATGTTAAACCTCGGCTGATTAAAATTTCATGTGTTTGAGTTCGAGCCGAGCTTTTTATTGAGCGCAAGTTCTTGTTTAAGTTCGGCTCATTTAAAACTCACGAGCTAACGAGCTTTTTCACAAGCCTAAAACGAATATCTGTTTACGAGCTTAAGAAGAGCATCTTAAATGAGTCTCTAAATGAGCATGTTCACGAGTTTATTACGAGCTCATAAACAATATTATTCACGAGTTTTAACGAGTTTTTATAACAGTATAAAAGTATATAAAAACATATGTATAAGAGTATAACTCCATAAGTTACAATATAAATTATTAACTATACTTTATATACAACATATATCTATTTTAAATTTAAAAGATTTAAAAATAACTTAAAATATTCCAAATTATATATATAAACCTATGTATAAAACTATAACTCTATAAGTTATAAGATAAATTATTAACTATAGATAAAATACATATATTTATTTTATTATTTGAAATATTTAAAAATAATCTAGAACAATAAAAATATTATGTAGACCTATGTATAAGACTATAACTCTATAAATTATAAGATAAATTATTAACTATACATAAGACCCAACACGTATCTATTTTATTATTTGAAACAATGTTTCACAAACTACGTATGTATAAAACTATAAGCTATAAAATAAATTATTAATTATGTCACACGTGCATTATGACATAAACTAGTTTATTTACAAACACTTAAACGATCATGTTCGCAAACACTTAAACGAGTCTGTTCATGAACACTTAAACTTATTTGTTCATAAACACTTAAACGAATTTGTTTACGAGCTTTGCCGAGTCGAGCTTTTGAGTGTTCAAGCTCGACTCGTTTATAGAGCAAGCATAATTTTTTGTTTAAATTGGGTTCATTTACTAATGAACCGAGTCACAAACGAGCTCTTATCGAACCAAACGCTGAACCGCTCTCATGCTGCTCGGCCATTTAAAACCTAGGCGAGACTGAGATGGGTATCATAGTTTTTAAACTGAACGGAAATAAGATGTTAATTTTGTAAACCAATGGATTAAGGCGTAGGAACCAAAAAAAAAAGGTTGCACAAGAACAAGAAGACCATAATTCAACTCGACCCATCCCATTACCATTCGTATTGACAATTAGAACGATAATATACTTGCACAGAAAGCATGGTAGTGGAGCGTTGGAGCAAGCCGAGAAATGGGTGGGTTTTTCAGTCTTAGTGGATGCTGGAGTTTTTGCTGATAAGGGGGCAATAAGTCTTATTTGCCGGAACGCAATTGGAACCTTTAAAGGTGCCAAGGTCATCAAATTTCCGTATATTACTATGCCAATTATTCTCGAAACCCTTGCGATACGGGAGGCCTTGTCGTGGATAAAGGAGAAAAGAGGATCGAATTACATTATCCAGTTGGAATGCAGTGTCTGCAATCAACAATGATACATACATTGACTCGTATTTTGGATTACTGATTTTGGATTGTAAAGATTTGCTAGCAACCTTGACAAATGTGCAAGTTGTTTTCATTCAGCAATCTGTGAACCAAGTGGCTCATTGTCTTGTAAGAGCTTTTGGTTCTTCCCCAGGTCTCCATGTTTGGGGGAATTACCCTCCAAATTGTATTGTTTATGCATTAGCAGATGATCTAATGGAATGATTTACATTTGTTGTCAAAAAAAAAACTTCATCTACTCATGATATGGACATCTCATTAAACAATGGGGCAACTGAAGTGATAAATGATCATGATATTTACTTCTACAGTTCTATTGCCTTCAGAAAATTCTTACTCGCTGTTATCTCTTAGAAAACTATAATCGAGTAAGTAGAAAAATCAATCCAACCAACTAAAACCAAACAAACAGATCGGTTTGAATTGTTTATTTGTTCATTTAGGTTGTTTGGTTTTTTAATATTTTTTTTGGATTTGACCGGTTTGATGAAAACAAAAAATTAACTAAAAAATGAAATTTTATTTACATTTAACACCAAATATTAAAAAGTTAATTACAACAAATAAAATGTCTGACCAGTAGAGAAATATCATAACTAATAATATAATATTAAAAAATATTAGTTATAATAAAGAAAATTACTAACGAATAAAGAAATTTGTTTAATGAATCAAACTTTTGTTACGTGGTATTGCTTCGAGTATATAATATGTCGTCTACAAAGTAAGGTTTTGACAATGTTTCCGTTAATCGACCAAACTAAATTGAATATTTTGTTTTGATTGGTTTGGTTATATACTTTGTATTAGTTTGGTTCGATTTTAAGTTCAGTTTTCAGTTTTTTTTTCGATTTTGTGGTTGAAACAGACCGATTGGACACTGTTTTTTGAAAACACTGATTGGACACTGTTACTACCAATGGAACATTTAATAATTTATTACAATATTATCTTTATTAGTTTTATATTTTCAATATAAATTTAATTTAGTAGTAGTTCTTTTCATGTGTCCAAATAAAAATGTTTAATAGTCAATTAAACATCAACTTAATCCGTATTAAATTAAATGTATTTTAAATGTGTGTGTAAATTTTTAAACGACATCTATTGTATGACGGAGAGAGTAATTTCGTAATTTATTTTGTAACACTAATTAATGTAATTTTAAACTTTTTTGTTATTTATGTATTTTCTTATTAAGTGTAATTTATTTGATTTATCATTTATTTTTTCTTTATAATATATTTTATTTTCACATTTAAATTAAAAAATTTAAGAGAAACATTTAATCAAAACAATTAACAAAAATAATCAAATATTTATAATATTTATCTGATAAATAATGTATGACACATTTACAATAAAATTTAGTGAGAAATTTTATGAATAAAAAAATTTAATAAATAAGTAATTCAATATTAATATATTATGCTCATAAACGTGTTGAAGGCATTTAGAAGAAGACATGCTTAAGAAAACCATTTAAAAATAAAATACTTAGTAAAAATAGCAAAAAAAAAATACTTAGTAAAAATATAAGAAAACCATTTAAAAATAAAAAATATTTTTTTTATATTTGTTTATTTTTTTTATATTTGTTTTGATAGGAAAGAGATATTTTTTATGTGTGAGAATGTTAGAATGTTAGAAATTTGAAAAATGTAATTTTATATTTAATGTGAAAGAATATTTTTGTAAAAATAACTTGAAGTGATTTTTGATTTTTATTTTGACTAAAAATTTATTTTTTATTAATTTATTTTTTATTAAAACAAACATCAAAAAATTAAAATATTATTTTTGTTGAAAAATGAAAGGGATTTTTACATGAATGCATAGTTAATTAAATAAATTTTAATAATAACATCTATGGAAGTTATTGAGGTGGTTAGTGGGTTTCTTTTTCAAAAACACAAAAGACAAGTTAAAAAAAAGTGGTAATTTAGAAATTGAATGTTAAAATTGTATACTCTTATTAAAAAGTTTGTATTTATATAAGGTATAATTATTTAGATACAAACTTTTTAATAGAAGTATACATATTTGTAATTCATTTTCTAAAATACCATTTTTTTAATTCTTCTACCCATGTTTTTTCGTTAATACATACAATAATTTCCTAATAACTTCCCACAATATTAAAAATGAATACTAATTTTTGAGTTTTCTATTTAAAATGAATACTAATTTTTGAGTTTTCTATTTATGTAAAAAATCCCTTTATATAATTATCCCAAAATGAAATGGGATTTTTTACGGATATACACCCTTTATAATAAAAAATTCAAGTATACACAAAAGATATAAAACAATTCTAAAATACTCTTTATTTATTTACTTTCATTCACAATTACTCCATGAAAGTACTTGCATGAGTTAGTTATTTTAAAAAATAGAGGGGTAAAAATGAATATACAACATCATGATGGTTTTATTGCATAAAATACACTTAGTGGGGTGAAGTATGTAATTACAGAGGTGGAAAACGGGTCGGAATTGCCGGTTCCGGGCCGAATCGGCGGTTCACGGTTCGAGGAATGCCTGAACCGGAACCAGAACCGGCCCGTCTAGAGTACGGTTCGAGCCGGTCCGGTCACGGTTCTGAGCCGATTTTTGAACCGTTAGTTTCGCTTCGGCCGGTTCCGGTTCGGAACCGGCGGTTCGAGTTCAATTTTCTTTTGAAAAGTAACCGAACCGCCGATTCGAAACCGGAGGTTCACGGTTCCATGAACCTTGGAACCGGCGGGTCGGGCTGGACCGGTTCCGGGCCTAGTTTTGCAACTCTATATAATTAGGGATAATAACATGAATGCTTACTTTTTAGTGATGATATATATATCTAATATTCATTTTCAATTATACCACTTTTTAATAATTAAGCATCTCATGTTTTTTAAAAAAACTACCTATTAACTTCCAGTATAACTTTCAAATGTGTTATTAATGAATAAATTTTATTGGATATTATATCGATGTATAAATCCGATATAATTATCTCAAATGGGATAAACAAACTGAGCCCAATAAAAGAAAAAAAGGAAATCAATCTGAAAATTTACCAAAACAATCACACCACCAAACACCAACTGCCTTTCAAACTGCAAAAACCTCTCGTTCCCCATCATCAAACCCCTCTTCCACTCACACAAACACCACGAAACGGCGACGTACAACAACAACCACACGATGGGAACTCTAACCATCTCCTCTCTACTCTTTTTCTTCCTCCTTATCTCGTCTGTTCACTCCTTTTATCTTCCCGGTGTCGCTCCTCGTGATTTTCAGAGGGTACACTATACTCATTTTTTTTTCTTGATTCCTTTCTGGGTTTTGATTTTTTGTTGTTTCAATTAATGAGTTCTTCTTTGTTTTTGTTTAGCTGGATCTGGGTTCGCTGTTTTTTTTATTTAAAGTTGTTTTTTAATTATTAGATTTAAAGATAGTTGCTTTACTGATTTTTAGTCTTGTTTGGATCTTAAATGTTGTTTTTGTGTTTGATCCGGATCTTTTGTGTGGTTTTATTGTTATGTTGTGCTTGTTTAGATTGTTGATGTGATGTTTAGTGGTTTTGCATGCTTAAGTTAGCGTTTTGATGGTAGTGATTAAGCTATGGATTTTGTGTGGGAGTTTTGAGTTTGAGAATGTTAATTGATAGAAGTGAAGTATTTATAGAATAAAAGGTGTTTGATCGTAGAAGTGTAAGTGAAATTCTTTTCTAATAGAGAAATATTTGTATTTTAGGATTCATGGAAATCAGTATAAAATTATTGTGAACGAATCCATGGGTCGATCAAGAGCGTAACTGATTAGAGTACATGAACTGTTTTAAATGATTGATGAAAGAAAGAACATAATTGGTGATTTGGTTATCTAATATTGTCTGTGTGTTTTTATCAATAGGGTGATCCGCTTTCTATTAAAGTGAACAAATTATCATCCACCAAAACACAGCTTCCTTATGACTTCTACTACTTGAAGTATTGTAAGCCTGATAAGATTGAGAACAGCGCGGAAAATCTTGGGGAAGTTCTTCGAGGCGACCGCATAGAGAATTCCAAATACAGTGTGAGTTTCTTTTTGCTTTTGTTTACTAGTGGACGATGGAAGAGATTCGTGACAAACCATAACTCTTAAAAACTTTGATGGATATTTAATTTGACATTTCTAGTTTGAGATGATGGAAGAGTTGCCATGCAAAGTGGCCTGTCGGCAGACACTTGATGCCGAAGCTGCAAAGAATTTCAAGGAAAAAATTGACGACGAATATAGAGTGAATATGTAAGTCGCAAATTTGTAGCCTCTGTGTTGATTTTTATGTAGCCTAACCTACTGGTTCAGTATACTTTATTATAGTTACTGTCTGGTCTATCCAAAACTCGTGCATCTGGCTCTATCTTTTTTTTTTACTTATTATTTTTATATACCTCTACAATCGTGATATTTTAGTAATATTTTAGGCTCATTTTGGTCATCATCACTATTTACCGATAACTTGAGTTGGATTTGCAGGATCCTGGACAATCTTCCAGTTGCGGTCCTTAGACAAAGGAGAGATGGCAGTCAATCAACAACCTATGAACATGGTTTCCGTGTTGGGTTCAAAGGAAATTATGCAGGGGTATGTGTCAAAATTGGTGTCTTTTATTTTATGTTAGCACTGCTCTAATTCTAAGCATTGTTTTGGTTTACAGAGCAAAGAAGAGAAGTACTTTATCAATAATCATCTGAGTTTCAGAGTTATGTATCACAAGGATCCTGAAGCAGAGACTGCTAGAATTGTTGGGGTTGAGGTCACTCCTAACAGGTTTACTTTTATACATTATTGAGAGTTGTTTAGTTTTTCTTGTGCACAAGAATACATTGTTTTCCTGCTTAATTCTTTTGATTCTTTCGTGGTGCTTCTTATTCTCCTTGTTTCATTACGTATTTTCTTATCTCTGTCTTCTATTGTGGTAACTCTTGCGAGCAGTATCAATCATGAATACAAGGAATGGGATGAGAAAAATCCTCAGTTGACAACATGCAACAAGGACACCAAAAAGTTGATTCAAGGGAATACTGTGCCACAAGAAGTTGAGAAAGGAAAGGAGATTGTGTTCACGTATGATGTTACTTTTAAGGTACTCTCCTGTTACTTCTTTGTTTTTTTTTCTTAATAATAAGCATCATTTTGTGCATATGTGGTTGAGAAAGGAAAGGTTTTTTATTTCTGTGGTACTCATTGGCAGGAAAGTGATATTAAATGGGCATCTCGATGGGACACATACCTTCTCATGAATGATGATCAAATCCACTGGTTCTCCATTATAAACTCACTGATGATTGTTTTATTCCTTTCTGGTATGGTTGCCATGATTATGATGAGAACTCTGTACAGAGATATTGCAAACTATAATCAATTGGAAACACAAGATGATGCCCAAGAAGAAACAGGGTGGAAGCTTGTTCATGGAGATGTTTTCAGGGCACCAATAAACTTTGGTTTACTCTGTGTCTATGTCGGTACAGGAGTGCAGATCTTTGGAATGACTCTTGTAACAATGATATTTGCATTGTTGGGTTTCTTATCACCTTCAAACCGTGGTGGCCTCATGACTGCTATGGTTCTTTTGTGGGTCTTTATGGGTATATTTGCGGGCTACTCATCAGCAAGATTATACAAAATGTTCAAGGGTTCTGAGTGGAAGAGGAATACTTTGAAAACTGCATTTATGTTTCCAGGTGTTCTATTTGTGGTATTCTTTCTGCTGAATGCTTTAATTTGGGGAGAGCAATCCTCAGGGGCAGTGCCTTTCGGGACAATGTTTGCTCTCGTGTGCTTATGGTTCGGCATATCTGTTCCTTTAGTCTTTGTGGGTAGTTATTTGGGATACAAAAAGCCAGCTATTGAAGATCCTGTTAAAACAAACAAGATTCCTAGGCAGGTACCTGATCAAGCATGGTACATGAAACCTGTTTTCTCCATTCTTATCGGGGGCATTCTTCCATTTGGTGCCGTATTTATTGAGCTCTTCTTCATCTTGACATCAATATGGTTGAACCAATTCTACTACATTTTCGGATTCCTCTTCATCGTATTTGTCATCCTTCTCATCACCTGCGCAGAGATAACTATCGTGCTATGCTACTTCCAGTTGTGCAGCGAAGACTACCACTGGTGGTGGAGATCGTATCTTACCGCGGGCTCCTCTGCTCTCTACCTTCTGCTCTACTCAGCCTTTTACTTCTTCACCAAATTGGACATAACAAAGGTTGTTTCAGGATGCCTGTATTTCGGGTACATGCTAATCATGTCCTACGCGTTCTTTGTTCTGACGGGAACAATTGGCTTCTACGCATGCTTCTGGTTCGTCCGAAAGATCTATTCCTCCGTCAAAATCGACTGATTGATACAAAGGTTTCTAGGAAGAGGATGAGAGCTAAGCCAATGTCAACCGGAACTGGAAGACAGGAGCGTGAGAGTCAAAATTGTTGAAGGTTGATAGCTTTTGCCAGATGCAGATTGTGGTATGAAAATTTTTGGTCAGGTGAAAGTTTGTTGTACGGATTGTAGAGTAGGGCTTTAATGTTTGAACTGTTATAAATTTGAAGCTGCGATTTAGATGTCCAGATATTTGTCAATACAATCATCTTCTTTATGAGCACAAGAAGGGTTCTTGTTCAGGTTAAATGACAATGGGTGGGTTCATGTTGGATTATGGCTTTCGCGACCCACTTTACAATACTTTTTCTTGCCTCGTCTCTATCCTGTAATTAATCGAACAATAAAATTATTCTCGTCTCATTTTAAGTATCACAAAAGTATATTTTATTTGTCTTAAATTAAGTATCAATAATTAAACTTTTACAAAAATGTTATTAAAATATTTTTAAATATTAATGATAGTTCATGTTTTTAAGAAATATTTACTTAATATAATTAATTACATCTTTTGTGTAGTTTTAAAGTAAGGGTAAATTTAGAAAAGTCATTGTATTAAATGAAGTTTCTTAAAATGTGTAATAAGCAAAAAATTGATACTTAAAATGAGACAGATGAGTAATTTTTATCTATTCATAAAAGATATATATTTTTTTACAATTATTATATTTTAAAATATATAGTTGTTAATATAATTAATATATAATTTTTTTAAAAATTATAATTAAAAACTTAAAAATATATAAAATATTTTATATTACATTCTATACCTATACTATATCATTTATATATGTTTATGTAGTGGGACAGATTCAAGACTAAGAATGGAGCAGGGTACTAAATAAGAAAACCCATCTCATTCTTATCATCTTTAATTTCTAGTTGTCCTATATCTCGTTTTATTTTCCGCTACACATTAAAAAACTCGTCCCATTTGAATTAGATCGGATCGAGTTCTCGTGAGTACGTTTTTTTTGTAACACTGTAAAAAGTATAGAATTACATTAAGGAGGCGATAATCATTTCTGAATAGTTATTAGCCTTTTCCTAAGGATTTGTTAAGTACTCGTTTCCGAAGTTGGACCTACAAAACCCTAGTCTATCGTCTAAGTGCTATCTTGACCAAAATCTTTCTCAACACGTATAATTACATATATAATAACAAAAATAACTCAACAGCATTACCTTTCCATGTCCACAAAACTCCAAAAAAATAACCTTCTTCCTCCATGGAATTCTTCAATCTTGATGTGATCATGGAAATACTCTCTCATGCTTCTTTGCGAACAATATCAAAGTGCCGCCTTCTTTCTAAGGAATGTAGTGCTCTTACCTATGAATCTTTGTTTAGAGATGCTCATTCTCAAAGAACCAAAATAGTTTCGGGTTTGTTCAATCAGTTTCTTGATCATGCCAAGTTATATTTTCGATTTGTTTCAACTATTGAACAGCCTGCATTGTCTCTTAACTTCCTACCTTGTCGAGTGCAAATCAAAGCGTCGACAAAAACAGGTATATTGCTTTGTGTTAATGACGCTGCACCAACAAGACACGAGTACTATGTTTGTAAACCTTGTACCAAGCAATACCGAAAACTTCCAAACCCTAAAACTCGATATTTCACGTTAGCTATAGGAATGGTCGTGGTAAAATCAGACCCTCTTTGTTACAAGGTAGTTAGAATATCAAAACCTAAGTTCTGTCGTTACGATACTCAACACATTGCAACTACCGAACTGAAATATTTGATTCTAAAACATGGTCATGGAAACGAGTGAACGGTGTAAGTTTGCCCTTTGACAACTTTCTGGTTCAGAAACCTGCAATATCAGCTGCAGGTTCTCTTTATTGGCCAACATCCGATGACAAAGCCACTCTTGCTTATCATCAAGAAGACGATTGTTGCAGCACGTTTTCTTTGCCAGAAGAGATTCATGACAGTCGTTATATTAAGCTCGTCGAGTACGAAGGAAAACTTGCAGCGATGTGCGATAAGGGAGGTTTGATTGAGCTGTGGATAATGAAAAACAAATTTGGTGAGAAAATTTGGAGCAGGAGATTGTTAATGAGCTATGAAGATGTGAGAAAAGAAGATAGGTTTGCCCGTTGCATGGGATTTTACAGCAGTGATGTTGCTTTGTTCAGTGGGGTTTACAAGTTGATATTCTACAATATGAAGAGGAAAATTGTTGATGTTGTGAGAGCAAGAAGTTCCATTGAAGATTTGTTTCAGTTTCAGTCAGATTATGAACTTGTTAATTTCAATTCAGGAAAAGAATAAAAAATATATATGAAAGTAGCCTAAATTTTATTATTATTTGCTAATTTTGTTATAGTTTGTAATAAAGTTATAATCGAGTCGAGCTGAGCCAAGTTTTGAAATTTTAAAATTTGGTTTGTTTAAATTTTTATGATTTTGAATATGAATTAGATTTTTTTATTGAGCTCAAAATCATGTTTAAGTTTGAATAGTTTAATGTTAACGAGCTAACAGACTTATTGACGAATTTTTTTGAGTTTGACTAAATAAAATTTTCTTCCATATAAAACTAAATATTAATACATTAATTGAATATCATGTATATTTTTTATTTCTATTATTTGAATATTAAAAATTTATTATTTTAGCTAATATAGTATAATTAATTATGTATTTTTTTTAAATATAATTTTATTTTAGCATTGACTCATCATATGATAAATAATATATCTATTAAAAATATAAATATATAAAATTTATATTAATATAAAAAAATTAAATATATAATTGAGTTTGTTCACAAACTTATTAATTAACTTCTTATAGAGCGATTTGCAATTAATTGACGAAAGATAAAGGCGGGAAAATAACTAATTAGCCACGTGTACAACAGCTTCCTGAATTCGTTATGCTTGTTACACAACAGTATCGAACGACCACAAAATGCGGCAGACGACAGCAACTTCATTAACTTCCGTATAACATCCCACGCAACCTATCTTATTTTCTTACATCTTCATATATAATTCATTAACAATCTCCTGCTCCAAACTGTTGGGAATATACCCACGTCAGTTAAGTAGAATAATATAAAGTAGTTTACAGCGATATGGGGTGTGAAATTATAAAGTTCACAACCTGTAGAAATTTTTTGGTTAGGGATACTGGGTGGTGTGTTTTAAGCACATCTACAGAGAAGGTAATAGATCAGCGGATACTACCGAGAAGGGCAAACTTACACCATCCACTTCTTTCCATGACCAAGTTTCGGAATCAAATATCTCAGTTCGATAATTACAACAGTTAAAGCAGTCGTAACGAGAAGACTTAGGTTTTGATATTCTAACTATCTTGTAACAAAAAGGGTTTGATCAAGGAAGCAACTGTTGCCCGAGGAGGTTCAAGAAAATCAGAGCACTAGATTAGTTGCGTACGAGGGAGGACTTGGGGTGGTGTGCGACAAAGGAGACTTCATTGAGCTGTGGTTGATGAAGACTAGTAATAACGAGAAAGTTTGGTTGAAGAGACTGTTGATGAATTCTGCAGACGTGAGAAAAAAAGAAAGCTTTCTGATGTGTAATTTTATATGCTTTATTTTATATCACATTACATTCATTTTCGTACTTTAAATGCCATATTCTTATAAGATTAAAATATCTTTTGCAGCAATAGGTCCTAGAATCACGAAGGGTGATAATTTAGCATTTAAAGGAGCAAGTTACTGAGTAGATATATTGTTGAGGATTAAAATTGAAGTTGAACACAGATTTAAAAGCATCAGAAATTCATTTTGGATAGTCTTACGTTGTTAGGAGTATTTTTATTTGCATTTTGTATTTTTGAATTTGAAAAATAAAAAAATAAGGAAGCTATAGAGTAAAAAAGGCGGATATCTTTTCCATTCCTTCTCAGCTTCTACAGAGAACACCACTGGAAAAACAAGCAGAATATTTTTGAATGCTTTTTGCAATGGTCATGAGTGGCTGATTTTCTTTTTCTTGGTTGAAGGAAACAGAGACCATTGAACTCTTATTCATGTGAGACTTTTTCCTATTTAGTGAAGTTGATTTCTATTCAAATATTGGGTATTTTTCTGATTGTTTGTTATGATTATTTTGTTTGATTGCTAACGTGCGCAATTAGTAAATTGACTGAAATAATCTACTGCTAGATTGAATGCTGCATACGTAAATGTGTAGTCTTTTTAATCATTAGTAGCAACTGAGATATTATATGTTTGCTGCGTCAGAAGCTGTAGAATCTCAAGAAAAATCTTCATCTGGATTAAATAGAACATCGTATGTTTTATTGTCTTGTTCACTGGTTTTTCTTGCTTTGAATACTGGCAGCTAATTAAATTTTAGGACCGTGTCCGAAATTATTAACTATCAAAATACATGTTTTCAGTAAATAACCCATAAGGAGAGACAAATAAAAATTATCACAGTAGATGTTTGAATAGATTTTCGACAATATTTTTATGTCAATGATCGAATAAAGTTCAATGATGGAAGTGACCTTAAACCAAGATTTGTTTAATTGATTCTAAATTTTTATTTATACTTGCGTTAAATTTTATTTGTTTTGCAATTCATTTTCCAACAACCAAACCCCCCCTGTTTTACTGCTTTAAGTTATCTTTGTTAGTGTTATAAACAACCAACTCCTCAAATTACGAAAAAAAAAAAACAAACCAACTCCTCGAGGGATCGACCCTTGCTTATCGCTAACTTCATTTTTAGTGTGTTTTGCTTGATTTTAAATTTGGGTGCAGACCATTTTCCAAGTTGTTTAACATGTTATGGAAGTGATGTGGTTGGGTTGAATTCACATAGATTTTATTCAATTTTTTTTTCTTTTTTAGTTTTGCTATATGTAATTTAACATTCTTTTGGTTGAATTTTAATTCGAGTATTGTATATATTGAGTATTATTATTTGTGTCATTGAATTTTACATATTGTATATAATTATTATTATTTTTTAAAAAACAAATCTAAAGTTCAAATTTATTTTTATCGCATATGATAATTATAATTGTTTGTCTCATTAACTGTCAAATTTGAGATTGGACGGTTGGTTTATTTGTCGAATCGATAATTTAAAAGTAATATAAATGAATAAATATACAAAATTATTTATTTTTTTAATAATTAAAATCGATTTACTGGTGGAACCGGTCGATTAACTGATTTAAACGAATGCAAAAGGTGATAATTGGATTGAATATTAAAAGTGAGAAAAAATAAAAATGAGAAGCATAAAACTGAACAATTGAATTATCATTTCATCAAACATCAATATGCTTTCATACAAGAGCAATGAAGCAATTGGAAATTACAGAAAGATTACCGGAAACCAGAGGATTTCCTTGAACTAAAAAAGCTTGACTAACATGTCAGCACATGGACTCAGATTACTTTCGTCTCACTGTGCTTCTACCTGATAGAACCTTCTTTTCCTCTTCACAGAGTACAAGCATTCAACAATGGCTGGTTATATACATTTATAAGATTTGCAATCTATATGAGACTTCAACCAGATGGTGTGTTGTGTTTTGCACAACTTCACCCTGGAAAAAGCCTAAATGAATGATCATGAACTTGGAAGTGGGCGTGGCTTACTTGAGCAAAAAAATGATGAAATGAAGATGATTTTGAAATACGAAATGGAAGGAAATCAATCAGATATATTCCTTTATTTCTAAGTACTTCGTGTGATGTAAATCATTAGCTGCAAATGGCCTCCACGGCCAGTTTCTTCATGACGCTTGGACATGGATCTCCTCCGAACATTTCGGGTGCGATGGTTACTGAGCACGAGTTCTGCCCAACGCAGAGCTGCAACAATGAAGTTGTGAATCAGAGATTGCAAAATGATGGAAAAGAATGAGAAAACAAATTTCGATAGCGATATAAAACAAATTTTGATAGTGATAAGCAGTTCTGACAGTATAAATGAGCAGAAAACATACATTGTTAAAAGCATCGTAGGAGTGGAAGGCATGGCAGCTTCCCTGGCGGTAGCTCCCGCAAGTTCCTTCCGGTGTTCCGAAGCTAGCAAATTTAATTGATCTAATCTTCTGACCAGGGCCACAAGACAAATGTGCTTTAGGCCTTAGGGGCTTGTTCACTTTACCAGAAGCTTGCATTTGATAGTTCATCAAATTTGGCTGCCATTCATAAATATTAGCACATACACTATCTACTTCTCTTCTAACCAAAGAAATTCCATTCGGGTCTCCTCCCCATTCTTCAAACACAACCAACAAGTTTCCAGTTGGGTTTAGCCATGAACGAGGGACGTGGTACCTGCAAATTTATCGTCTTTTAGCTAATCAAGTTTTCACACGCATTTCGGAAACTAACGCGACAATGCGACATGATGCAAGCGAGTTACTTACCATCTCTGAGAAGCCTCTCCACAGTTGCTTAAGCATTTCTTCTCACTATAGGTTCCTGCATAGTTACATTCTCCACAAGAACCAGTAGCTTTGTATGCAGGCCAATAACGTCCCACATTCTGCCCGTTTATCCACACTTGACCTTTGCCCATGCTGTTCATATCCAAAGCCAATGGAGAATTTCCAGCAGGAGCATTGAAAGTAGTCTAAAAGATGACAAAAAGATGTTAATGAAAAAAAGACTGACAGATTATTTTTAACTTGATAAGAAATACTTTCGGATTCTTCAAACACTCACTTTATACCACATCAGTGGCTGCCTATGAGAGACTACAGATCCATCCGCCCACTCAACTGAAGTACTCCCACTAAGAGAGTGAAGACTCAAATCTTCCCCCTTCAGGCCAACCTGGTAGGGAAAAATTTTCCCAATGAATATTATGATATCAGGACAGTAAACAAAAAATTGATGAACTTCAAAGCTAACCTTGTAAGACCACTTCTGCCAGGACAAGTCCTTGCGCCCCTCATTGAAACCATATAATGTTACAGGGCCTAGAACACCTGCATTCCATGTTTCGAAGTGTGGTCCGACATTCTGCGGTCACATGGCAAAGAAAATATGAATTCATAAGCCTTTTTATAAAAATTAAAGTCACAACAAATGCAGGCTTAAATTTCTGCAAGAGAGAAAGAGACGAACCGGGAGACCAACTGCAATACTCAAAAGAGCTATTCTGTTTATACCAGCTCTCATCTTCACACCTTGACTGAATGTCAACTTTGGAAAATCCAAGCTCCCATGAGAAGTTCCTGAACAAATCAGTTCATAACCAGATCCTATAAGTCCATGCACTATTTAATTTTCAGCAAGATAGAACTTCGTACTAACAGCAAGTTGCGACCCAACGGACGGCTGACACAAGCAAATGAAACAATCTAGAGACAAGGACCAAGCACTTATTTTACTAAATTGAAATTCTTACATAACCTAGATTATCATTCATGGACTTTTTTCTGCTAATTTGTTCTGCGACTGTCACAACTCACAACCATATATATTAAAATTCCTTTACAGACATGATATTAGAAGCATTTAAACAAGAGTTGAACCATCTTTTTTTCTTTATATTAGGAAATCAAAAGTAAGAATATGCAACACACCTGCAAGTTGACCATTAACAAATACATGCAAAGCATGACCTGCCGATTGAACGCTTAGAGTAGGCCATTTCCCAGTCTTCAGAAAGCCCTCATTGGGGTCAATTTTAACACTGAGGACAAAGGAACATGAGAGACTTGAGAATTAAAGTAGCATAGAAGTAAATTCATAATAATCATTTTAATAGTTCAATTAGGCTTGGTTTGTTGGACGAAGAATGAATTCTTGGAGAAAATATTCATTCACGGAAAATAAGTATCAAAATTTTATTTTCCAAAATTGTATTTTCCTCTGTTTGGTAACCACATTATAAAATTAGTTAGAGAATACTTGAAATTCATATCAATAAAAATGAACAAATTAAAAATACATTAAAAGAATATAAATTTTATAATAAAATTCTAAAACCATTAAAAAAATATATAATTATAGACATTGAATGCAAGTAAGTGAAGATGTGGAAATACTTTCTCTTTAAAAGAAGAAAACATTTTGTCATTAAACAAGTCGCTTAAATGAGTTATTTTCCGATTAACCAGAATTGATTTTTCATCGACTATTTTTCTTGGTCCAACCAAACAACAGAAAATGAGGAAAATATTTTCCAAGAAAATATTTGGAAAATATTTTCAGCTAAACAAACGGAGCCTTAATTGAGAAATACGAAAAGAAGAAATGGAGATGGATCATCCAGTTTTATGTGATACTCACTCAGTCTTATACCACAAGTAGTCCGACATATCTCTTGTTGTATTTAGCTGTTCCAACAATCCAACCATAGTGAATGTGTCCTCGGCATCTGAGGATGGATCTTCACTATACGCCTGCCAATGGAATCCTCCATGTGTGGGAACTACAGCCATCTTCATCTTTGCACTTTGAGCACCAACCTGCGAAGAATCAGTAAACTTTACGAGTTTGTGTAACAATTTGAATTCACTGATAGAGACACGATGCAGGGATTCCTCTTCTTCATAAGGAAGCAAAAAAGGCTTAACAAAAGCTCAAATGACTGTAAACCTAGAGCTTTGCATGGTTTTGAGAAATAAATTCTCACCCTTGCAGTGTTATAGACGGTGTTCTTGCAGTCTGGAAGAATACTGATAGACCATGGCGGCAGGTTGTAATGCATATTCCTGAAAGCCACTTTTGCAAATGATCTTGGATTATAATTGGCAAGGAATGCAGCACAAGCTCCAGATTTTGACTGGAACACGTGAGCCTGTATATTGAAATAACGACGATGAGACAGTTCATTTAATGCCGCCTTGTCTAATAAAAATATTTCGAAGGGAAATGAGCAGAACCTCTTCATAATTGCCGAGTGGTATAACAGAGGGATTTCCAGATACCAAAGCTGGTTCACATAACTTAATTGCTATGTGTAAATCTTTCAGATGGCCCCATTTAGGCTGCCTCAACAACCCTGCATAAACATAGTAACCACCATGATTATCCAAATGATAAGCACACAAGAAAACTTGCGAAACGTTAGCACTAACACGTTGTTCAAAAAATAAATGTTAAGATGTCTTTTAAAACTAGAGAAATTACTATCAAGTTCATACCATATTCATCAAGTGGAGCATCATAATCATAACTTGTAGCAATGAAAGGACCACCAGCAGTTCGGCCAAAATTTGTTCCTCCATGATACTAAACCACAAAAAAAGGAAAGCATAAAGTTCATCATAACTCGGAAACATTGCGTAATTGCAGGAAAATTTCCACAAAAGAACCAAAAACTTACCATGTAATAGTTTATGAATGATCCTCCCTTCTGTATAAATCTTGCCACAGAAAATGCCAAGTCTTCTGCAGGACGATTAGGAACTGCACCACCAAACTTGGTGAACCTGCAGATAGAAGACAAATCAGTAATCAAGGACAGATCAACTTATGCTTGCAGTTATTAACACCATTTTTTTCTTTTTGTTATATATTACTGATAATCATATATAATGTGATCTTAAGGCAGGAAATGTGCAAATACCAGCCAGTCCAGGCTTCAGTCCACATCTTGGGCTTGAAATTCTTGTTTGGGGAGAAATAATCACAGTAGAAACCGTTGCATGTGTTAATCTGTTAGCGAAAAATTCATCCTTAGAATATAAGAGAGAGTCAAAACCAAACTACAATGACTAATATGGAAAGTTTCTATACCAAAAATGTTGTCTCCAATAAAAATATATCAACATGAAAAAATGATTTATAGTCGTCGACGAACATAAGCTATCAGATATTAAGAGAAAGTAGAAAGAAATAAGTTTATAAGAAAGTGAGGGAAAAGTCCAAAGCTAAGCCATGTGCAATCAGGATTCAGGTACAATCATTCATTTTACCTTATGACCAAAGCCAACCCCGCTAAAGAATTTATAGAAACATAACATTAGGGCCATAAAAGATTGGCTATGGAGCATGTGAATTAAAAGATGTTGCAGAAAAGACCATGACAACTTACAATAGGATCTGGGGCATCATCCTGCTTGCACATAACCCATGGGACACCAGTGCCGTGGCCTACAGCCATTTTAGCTGCCCATTGAGTGTATGCTTTACCAGGCAGACCAACTTCATACTCCAAGGGTCCATATTCATTCTCAATCTGTCACAAACATGGGAAGAGAAAGCAAAATAATACTCTTGACGATTAGCTGCCTCACTTCATCAAATGATGGGACATTGCCAAGAAGATTTACCAAATCCTTACAAAATTCAATGATGTCAGGTTGTAAGAAAATTAGCATACCTGGGACATAATGATCGGACCGCCTTGAGATTCAAATAGCCGTTCTGCTTTCATCATGTCAACAATCTTTGTGGTGAACTTTTGCATTTGAGCCTTCACGAAAGAAATTTCAATTCCAAGTTAAGACCATAAGAATATCAAACAATAAGTCAAAACACATATGCATATGAAACATATAAGAAAGATTTTCTGACCTTGAAAGGGCCATTATTTGTTCTAAAGCTGATGCCTGGAATGTACTTAAGCCAAACTGGGAAACCCCTGAGAATTGAAACAGAAAATTCAGCTCAAAATGGCAAAAACATAATACCAAATTGGATTGCTTTCAGTATATATCATTTTCACAACTTTCGGCCACTTGAAGCAAACAAAAGTGGAGTTCATGTGTTAGTATAATACCCAAAGTTCCATTCAGCACAAACATATGGCCCAATCCTGAGATGAACATAAAGACCTGCTTCTTTCACTAACTTAATGAACTTGACAAGATCATAGTTCCCCTCAAAGTAATACTACAACAATTCAAAAAACTCAGAGTCAGAATTAGCATTACTATCACATATTACACAAATTAAAGCTCCACAAAAAAGCAGAAATGAAAAAGAGTTCAGTTTTTTCGCACATACTCTTCCAGGAGCAGGCTCATGTCCATTCCAGAACACATAAGTCTGAATCACATCTAATCCTCCTTCTTTTGCTTTCTGAATAAGATCTGGCCACATCTGCGACATTACCACACAAAAACACATTGACTACTTAGAAAGTAACTACATTTAAACTAGGAAACTAACCCTTCAACAAAAACCTTCAGAACAAATACATTAACTAAAAGATACAACACAACAACACATTGAAGCACATTTGAGAAAATACCTCGGGAGAACTTCTTGGATAGTGAATGGATCCAGAAATGAGAATCCTTCTGTGTCCATTAATTGTAATAGCTCTAGAATCATAAGATACAGAGCCATTAACTGAACAAACCCAAAAACCAAACAACAACAACAATGCAGCTCTACGCAACTCCATCATCACTTTTTCTCACTTGCTTAACTAAAACAACGACAATAACACTTCAAAGTTTCTTCTTTTCTTCCGCACTGAGCAATATTCCTTATCTCACTTCACACTATATTGTCTGCTTCTTTTTTCAACCAATGAAAAGTAACACATTTAACAATACAATTATCAAAGATTAAAGTTTATAAACAGAAACATAAGAAAATAGCAATTTGGTTTTGAGTTTCTTGTCTGAAAGATCCTTTCTTTCAGGAAAAAAAAGGAGTGCGGAGTTTATAGAGAGAGAAGTTTTTTATTGCAAAGTATATAGAAGTGTGCAAAGAGAGGGGTGTAGTGAGAAACAAGAGTGCTTTGTGGGTGGTTTTAAACACCAAAAAAAAGTGGAGGGACCGAAGTGAAAATTTTGGGGCCCACGAGGAAAGAACTTTTTGAGAGCCACATTTGGCATTTTCGAATTAATTAATTGAGATATTTTTTTAATTTATTTTTGGGGTTGATAAATATAAGTGTTATTTTTAAAAGAAAAAAGGTGAAACGTATTAAAATGGTGTATTTTATTTTGGTGTTTGATAAAAAAGGGAATTTGGAAAGATTGAAGTTGCCACAATCCCAATGTGGTCGGCTCCCGCTTTCTTGTCCGTATTTATTGTGTCTTGTTTCGCTTCAAAATACCCTCGTGACGGTGCAGTATTTTATACTCCCTTCCGTCTCTAAATATTTATCAATTTAAATTTTCACACAAATTAAAAAAATTAATAAATAAATTATAAAATAATTTATATATTCCTCTAAATAAAGTAGGTGGTCAAAAAAAAGAGAATTAATGAAAATAATTAAGGAATATTTTTAATAAAATAATAATAAAAATGTTAGATTAACAATCTTTAAGAAAAAAATTATTCCAAAAGAACAGAGGGAGTAATATATTTCTTTTGTTTTTTTAATAGTTGCCAATTTGACTAAAAAAACGTTTACAATGATACTTACATATAAATTATTCCAAAAGAATTAACGAAGATTTAAACTTATAATTATTAAGAATGAATGTCTTATCATTACATCTAGAACTCACTTCTACAGTTCTTTATAATATAAATAATGTTACAATTTTAAATGGGTTCTCCTTATGAAACTATATTCGTTTTCCTCGTGAAATTAAATTGTCTCAAAAAAATAATTTCATTACGCAAGAGAAATCTGGAGTGAAACCAACAGAGAATCTGTTTCATTTTATGTGACAAAAAATATTATTTAAGAAATAACTTTTATTTTTTATTTTATTTTACTTAAAATATTTTAATTTAATTGTCTTATTGTATTTGGTTTCAAATGTAAAATTAAAAAAACATGTTTAAAGATTGTTACAATTCAAATTAGAATTTGTTTGTTGAAATGTAAGTAAATTTTGTTCGAAAATTTAAATATAAATTTATTAGATTGTTATAAGATTAGAGTAAGTATATTTTTGTGATTGTTCAAATTACTGTTTTTGTAAAAATTAATGTTTGTTAACACATTATAAAAAATTATTTTTAACCTTAAAATTATTTCAATTTTTTTATGAAAATATTATTAAAAAATATTTGACTGATGTAATATAAATTAAAAATAAATTTGAATTTTTAACATAATATTAATTTAATAATGCATAAAAAATAATATTTTAATTAATTTTTTTAGTATAAAATAGTATTAAATATTATAAATTTTATAAAAATTAAATCAAAATTAAAAAAAAAACTATTTGATAAAAAAAATATTATATTTAAAAATATATAAAACTTTTTTTTGACATATTTTTAACCAAAAAATTGTATCAACAATATCAGCTTTATAATATTATTAAACACTTCAATTTATTTTAATTTTTTCAAAGAACTATACTAAATGGGTTATTAGTGGTTAAAAAATGATTTAAATTTCTTATGAGTAAACATATTAACTCATTGGAATACACAATAATTAAACCACAAAAGAACAAATAATTAATATTGTAATTAATATCCAATCAAAAATTGTGAAAAGGAAATTTGCAGAAGAAAGCATGACATGAACAAATACTCTTTATCTGTTTTGGCATGATAATATGATTTGTGAATATACTTTTATGACACGATACAAATGACACTAATTCAATTTTTATAATATTTATGTCACAAACAATGATATTTGATAGAAAATAGTATGATACAATTACGATGCGTAACACAAATTGAGAGCTCAATAATCATGCTAGCCAGCTTATAACGCTGTCACAATACATCAACTAAAAATGTGTTTCAAAAATTCAATTATTTCATGCAATGACAAAGGAAAAAGTAATGGACGTGTACATATATTACCGTAGGATGTCAAAAAAAAAACTCATATAAATGGGAATATGATTTGACCTAATTTGAATTTTTAAAGTTTGACGGAAAATGGTCCGAGACATTGAGTAATTTAAAATTAAAATAACGGGATGAAGTGAAGTTGACATTTAGTGTACTCGCCACATTCTTCTTCCCGAATCTGTTCCGTTATATAAAATGCATAAATAATGTAATATATTTATAATGTAACGTAAAATATTATATTTTAGATTATAATAGTTTAAAACAAATACATTTATCATGAAAAAGTCACGTTTTTAAAAGACGGGATAAAATGGACGAGAGCTTTATATCTATAAGCAAAATAAAGATAGGATATTTAAAACATCCTAATCTAACTAATCTAACTATCGTATTAATTACGTATAATTTAAAACTTTTCTTAACGTTTATATCTCTAACGTTTTCATTACGTTTCTTTAACCTTAAGTTACGAGAAGTAACTTCATACCAATAGGTCGGATATTTCCAAACTTTATTATT
>CANYCX011110813.1:0-13976 GCA_948193385.1 Breynia disticha f. nivosa | reverse complement strand
AGTTTTATTCGAGCAATAACTCTTTTGTTCTCAATTTGGGTTAAGAAATGTTCACAAAATAAGAAAATTATGGATCTAAGACTCTTACATACGAGTTAATTTCTTAACTTTTGACATTTAACCTTAATCCTTGAACAACTTGGAGTTAATAGATTCACCATATCTCTCTTAGGTTTTTTTAATTAGCCTTTTGATTAGTGTACAAAAAGCCTTTTGTGCAACTAGCCAATTTTAATTTTGGAAGATAGTTTGACTTATAGTAAAGTATACCACATAATTCATTTTATTGTTTGGATATATAACTCAATTGAAAATGTTCTAAGATAAAAGATCTATAAGGTTTAGACCACTCTTTTAGAATAGTCATCACTTAGTTTTGTATCTTAGGTAAATATGCTTAGATAGTCGACATACATAAATATGTATAAGCTTGTATAAGTTATTTTACTTTATTACTCATCTTTGATATAAGAAAACTCATGTATGTATTAAGCACTTCTTGAATAAGTCATAACACACGTTATTCTTTGTATTGAAAATGATACCATGAATAATATCTTTTCTATAAAACTTAGCTCATAAAATACTTCTTAAAGAAGTCATTATGTTTATTTTTTATATACTTATATAACTATTTTAAAGATATATAGGAACATATTTAAGCTAAAATTCATCTAAATCTATTAGAAAAACAAGGATAAAATAGAAATACTTGCATTAATCTAAAAGAAAAATCAAATCCCAAACATATCCAAAAATTAAAAAATCCAAAAATTAAAAAATCATAACAATTTTTGCTATAAAGACAACATTAAAATTTATTCATAACTAAGATCTAAAATCTTGAAGGGTATGACTAGAAAGAGACCACATGCTCCTTCACCTTTGAGAAAAGGTACATCATTCCTTCCTTCAAGCCTTAAGTCACTTCTTTGTATTTACACATTTGAAATCTCAAATGTTAGAACATGCACAACTAGTATAATTACTAGAATAGTAGATAAAGTATAAGCTCAAAAACTTAAATACCTGAGATGGATGCCTTAGTTACATTCTTCTTTTCTTCTCCCTTGAAGATCTTGTAATTCTTCCTTCAATGAACAACTTAGTTGCAATGGAAGCAAGTGCTCTCATTTTCCTTTATTGTTGGCGGGTTTCCCTTGGGAGGAGGAGATGAAACTTATGTTTCACTCCCAATGGGTTTAGGACCCTTAGGTTTTGAATTCTTTTTCCCCTTTCTTTTCTTCTTCTTAACGTGCTCCCTTAGACCATGAGCATTGGATTTGTCTTCTGCAACTCAATTTCTTCTAGTGTTCTTAATAATCTGTGTAGCTCCATCACTAATTTGGACATTCCTTGTATATTATAGTTCATCATGAACTGATTGTATGCTTCAGGCAACGATCCTAAAATCATATTTGTGGCCAACTCCCTTATAACTTGTACTTCTAAACTCTCAAGATTATCAAGATACCCTTTCATTTTTAATACGTGGGCACAAACCAAAGTAACCAAAATCATCCTACAGGAGATAAGAGATTTTGTGGTAGAAAACCTCTCAGATTGAGCTTGCTTTTAAAACATTAGTTTCAAGTTCACCATGATCCCATATGCCTCCATATTCTCAAACTTTTTGTGTAGTTCAGGGAGTCTAGTGGGCAGCATAAGAGACATGACGTCAATGGAATCATTCTTCTTGGTCTCATAGGTTTCCCTTTAGACTACAGTTGCATGCTTAGCCCGCTTAGGAGGAATATGGGCTCCAATACATAGAGTTTCTTCCCTTGTTTGAGGACATTCCTCAAATTTCAAGACTAGACTAAGCAATTGGAACCATTCAGCTTCTCTCTTTTGAGAATCAATCACAGTGTGAAGGCGTTCATATTATTTGGTTGTGTCATATTTCATCCTACAGAATAAGATCAACTAACTTAGTTAGGTTCTTGAAAATCCCACAATCTGAACTAATATCCCCTTAAATAGTTCGTTAGTGTTGATCTAGCAGGCTAATATCCACTTTTTACAACAACACCCTAGTTAAACTGAGCTTGTACACCTAGAGGTTAAGCTACTTAGGTAGTAAAATGCCCAATCGTGCCTGATGCATGACTCTTAGATGAAACGGGCTAACACATTCAAGTGTGAAGCAATAAATTCCATTTCAATACCATACCATTCCATGCTAAGTCTAACTGACATTCACAACCCATGCTTCACCAAAAAGAAGTGTGCACCTAGGACTCTTAGCGTACGTGACCAACGTTCGAGATACTTGATGTGTTTCAAATTGGGAAGGCAACTTTATGACTTACTATTTTTAGGGCTTCATTTTAATTAAGGCATACATGGCAAACATGGGCAAAAAATTCTACAACTAAGATCTACCTTATAAGCCTAATCAATCTCTAAGCTTGTGGGCTCCAAATTCAAATGGTTTTGGGCTCTCCACTCCGGTCTCGTGGTCTTTGAATGTCATGGGCATGCCATCTTCATTCTAATGCTATTCTAATTACTTAAAATAAAAACTACAATAATCATTATGAGACATGCATGCCCCATTTAATAATTACAAAACACAAGGCTCATGAATGCAACATGCATATTCATTCATCACATCAAACACAACAAAGGTTGAATTTAAATTAATCCAAGCCCATTATGGAAATTGTGTTTGTGGGTTAATTAGGATTAAACCCTGTGGCGGGCTTGGACTGAGGCCCAATAGGCTCACTGAATAAACCATCTCTTAAAAATCCTAACACATGCTAGACGTTCTTTGTGCATATGGACACTAAAGCAAAATTTCCATTTTTCCAATTTCAATAATATGTAACATAAGAAAATAAACTTTAAAATTGCATAATGTATGTAATAACATAAATTAAACACCTAAAATATGTTAAGGACACATAAAATCATGTGAATTCACAAACAAGATCAATTAAGACTCAACTTTGCATATATTCACCAAATCAATGCACATACTTTGCAATAAAACTCGCTACAATGTCTAAAATAATTTTATGTGTTATTAGTCCAATTAATAAACACCATAAACAAAATTTTAACATTGAAAATATATCTTCCCTAGAACTATTTTACCCTTTTTAATCAATCAAAGCATAGTTTTATTGAACTAAAACATGGAACAATCAAACTAGTAACTTAAAATCTAATCGGCCATGGTTTTTAAACCACAACAAAATTTATTAACATTTTAATTACGACAGACCTAATTAACATTCTTAATTACATCATAAAACATTAATTAAACATGTTAATACAATTTTATTTGATTTAAAATCTTTTTTATATCTAATCACACAAGACTAGCTCATAAAAACATGAAAACATGCAAATCGTATAGATTATGGTCCATTAAGGTTTTGGCTACCTTAGAGTTTTAAGTTAGCAAATCTAATAACTATCCTAGTTCAGTTATAAAATTTTACGTAACCACCAATTAACCATACATACTCGTTTGCATGTTCAACCAATTAAGACTGGCTCATAACAAGGCATGTTAATACATAACAAGATCAAATATGATCAATATAGAATTCGACCAAGAAAGGAATATCAAACCAGCCATTAAATCTTATTATAAATACCCTAGTCAGTTTATAACCTATATTTAATAGTCATATAATCATCAAATAATCAAAACAAACCAAAAACCCATGTTATGAATTACAGAAAATTTCAATATTGATTTTTCATGTATGGTCGATTGTATAGTCAGTTTTAAGGCAACAAACACATGCATAATCAAACAATGAGGCTCTAATACCACTGTTAGGCTTTGATATGTCTTAAGGTCAGATTGGCACAATATGTTTCTTTCCAAAATATCACACAAATAGCCATAACAAAACTATTTCCCAAGATCCATGCAACATATGCGTAAACTAAGTAGATTAGTTTAGGTTTTTGTACCTTAGATCCGATGCAAGAATGATTTGAGATGAAATAAAATTTCATAAATAATGTATAAGACCGTCCTATACAACCTTGAAGTCTCCAAAACTTGCATCGTAAAGGAGCTAACATACTCACCTCCCTCTATGCTCACACACAAGACTAGTCCTTCGCGAAAAAGTCGGGTACTAGCTCTATACGACATTCATGACAACAAAAGAATTATCTAGAAAATAAAATCTCACCTTTGGGCAGCTAAGTTTTGGCCAAGATATTGTCAAAATAAGAATAATGCCTCTTCTTATTTATAGGGCACGACCTTGAAGAAAGGAGGAGAAAAAGGTGGAGAAAAATGTGGAAAGATAAAATCCTATCTCTATCTTAACTCTACCTTATCTTTATATTATTGATATTTGGATTAGATTAGAATTTAACTTTGAATTAAATTCAACTTCTAATCCTATTCATCTTAGGACAATAAGATAAGTAATAGATAAGGTTTAATCACACTTTTAGGAAGACACATGTCATAAAACGTGATCCTCTCCTTAAATGTCCTAAACCCTTTAATCCTTGTCTTGATGATTAGTTACTTAACATAATTAATAGCTACACCATCTCATGGTCGTGTACCCCTTATCTATTGGGCCTACATTTTTTTCCCAAATAACCTAATTTGTAGCCTTATATATTTGTCCTTAAAATGGCCTAAATATATATATCCGAAATGGAAATGCAATTTTTCCCTTTTCAAACCTAGCCTTCATGTGCGATCTTACAGGCCCATTTAAAGTTGGCATTAGGAATAATTAATTCTTAAAGGTCATAAATAAATTGTAGCAAAATGGTATGACAATCCAAATTAATAAGGATGTTGTGACATTCATTTGACCTGAAACAATCTTACGTAGTCCCTTACCATTAATGCTGGAATTACATAAGGCATGGACTAGTTATCCTTATTTTGTCAATTCTTTTTCTTGATATTCTAGTGACACTAAACTCTTTCACATAAATAATGAAACTCATTATTTCATTTGGGTGTGGCCACACTCTTTCCAATTCACTGATCAAGTGAGCAGTGCATTTTTTCTCTTCCCAAGAATGGATAATCCCTTCACTTCTCTCATGCTCTCTAACATAAATAAATGCATACCCAATCATACTCATACTTGTCACCCTTTTAGCGGCACGTTAGACGTATGTCAAAGTATCTAAAAATCCATCTAGATTTTTATAGAGATTTTCATTCTAAGAAATTCAATGTAAGACTTGTACATGAGAACTATTTATGACTCCAAACCATGTAGTTGTTCTCATCGGTAGATCTAAACCAACTACCATATCCTAGACATGTATCCATAATTTTTTACTTACATCCTTTGGCCTTGAATTTTATAGGACTGAACCCACTGAGCCATAATGGGCATGTTAGTCTTAATTCTCCTACTATCTCCATAGTAATAACCTACTAAGGATATTTAGAATGAAATCTCTCGCTTTAAGGTTCTACAGGCATATGTCTCATATATGCCAAAAGATACTCAATCATGAAATTTTATTCTTTCTTTGCGGACAGATATAATAGAAAGATAGAATTAAATGTCTAAACTAATGAATATAATTAACAGAAAATGTTTGGGACTAGGGCTTACATCAACACAAAAACCTTATAAAAGGTTGCACCTTCAATCTCAGATTTGTCCAAACCTAAATATTTTGGTGTTTGGCTTATTCCACCATTACTAAACCACATTGTGATAAAACTTTTAAGCACTTAAAAATACTTTTTGGAATATGTTCTTAATGAAAAATCTTTCAAATTTTATGATTTTGGTACTCACAAAGTGATTACTTTTAAAGATGTTTGTTTCCATGAACATGTCTTTCTTTATTTGAAAATAGTACATCACATGGACACTAAAAATGCTCTTTTGTTTATGACATTAACTGTTAGTGAAAACATTGAGAATACTCCAACTCCATCATTATGTGATGTTGAACATGATGAATCCTATTCTAATTCAATTGCACCACTAATCCCCAATATACGATGAGACCCACTCTAATACAATTGCATCCGATGGATATATTTATATTCTGATGCATCTACTTCTTCACTTCCTACTCCTAAAAATTTTAAGATTAGGCACAATTCTAATGTTACTGTAAGTCCTACACTGTTTCTCGATAGTCTACGTCATAATTGTACCCATCACCCTCTAGCTTGGTTGTCTGATTATGTCACTTGTGTTGTTGGTCCTTCATCTAATCAGTCTACTTCTTCTGTTTGTCTTGTTCCCACCAAAAAATATTCTTTACCTACATTTAATTCTTCATATTTTATTTTATCTACTATAGGTCATGTTAACCTTCTTGTGTCTATGATTACATTTCAATTAAAGATGGCAATAAGGATGGGACCTTTGGGGTCCCCCTTCTTTGTTCTCATCTTCGTCGATGATGGTATTTTGGATAAAATTCTCATCCCCATACGGGTGCGGGTATTTCCCGATGGGAACAAGTATTCCTCGTTGGGAAACCTAATAGGAATGGGGACGAAGATTTCCCGTGGAGATGGAGAGAGTATCATTTCCACCCCTATCTCTGAATTTTCCAATTAGAGAATTCCTATCCCTGTATTCGATCAAACCAAGTATTCCCCATTCAAAGCATGGATGGGGATGGATTCATCATGAACATCTAGTCCAATTGTCATCCATAATTTCAATGTCCTTCCACTTATAAACAAGCCAGTGCAGATCTTATATGGGTAACTTTTATGCAGAAAGAATTAAATTCTCTAGATAAAAGTAAAACATGTATTATGGTTGATCCACAAATGGAATAAAATCAAATATAATCCTAATGGTAGCATTCTTAAGCACAAATCTAGGCTTTTTGCTCAGGGTTTTACTCAATTGGATAAGGTGGAAAATAAAATCAAATATAATCCTGATGGCAACATCTTTAAACATGTACTGAAATGCTCTAATACATGTATTATCTTTCATTTTGATATTGTTAATTGTTGGCCTTTAATCAAGTTGATATTAATAATGTTTACATGGTTATTTGAATGAGGAGATTTATATGAGGAATCCATTAGGATACACCAAGGGTAAACCAAATAAATCACTTTATGTTTTAAAGCAAGCCTCTAAAGAATGCAATCATGATTTTTTCTCCAAATTATTCACTTTTAGGTTTAACCAATTAGACCATGATTAATGCCTCTTTACTAAATCTCATGACAATTATTTTCTCACTTTGTTTGTGTATGTAGATCATGTTCTTAGTACTAGGACTGATATTACTCTCGTTGATGCTCTTAAGTAGTATTTGGATGCAACTTTTATGATAAAAGATCCTGGTTAAGTCCATTATTTTTTGGGGGTTGAATTTTCCATTCTACTGTGGGCACTTATTTGTCTCGGTGGAAGTACATTCTTGACATTTTGATAGAGGTATGGTTGACTGGTAGTAAACTAGTTGATTTACCTTTACCACCTGATTCACCATTCAGTTCCACTAATGCTAACCTTCTACCTGATCTAGAATCATATAAACACTTGCTTGGTAAACTTCTCTACCTTATCTTACACATCTAGATATCAGTTATATTATTAATACTTTGAGCAAGTTTGTTAGTTCACCATAGATTTGTCACTATAAAGGGGCTTTGCATGTTTTGAAATCTTTAAGGGTGCAGTGCATTGTGGTCTTTTCTATTCAGTTTGTTCGGACTCTTCTTTGGTTATGTACTCAAATGTAAACTGGACCAAATGTCCAAACTCCAAATGTTTTGTCTCTAATTACTGTGCATTTTTAGATGATAATCTTGTTTCATGAAATTATAAAAGCAAGAAATAATCAATACTCATCTGCTGAAGCAAAATTATGCAGCATAGCTACTGTTGTTTGTGACAAATTATAGATTTCTTATGTTCTTTATGACTTGTTGGTGCTTATCTCTCTTTTTGTTCCTCCTAGGTGTGATAGTCAAGATGTTATTCACATTGCCAGCAATCTTATGTTTCACAAGTGCACTAAACATTTTGAGATTAATTGTCATCTTATGCACTATTATACAAATGTTTCATTAAGCCTTGTTATTGTCCTTCTAGATTAACGTGGCTGACTTGTTTACTAAATGTCATATGGTTCCTTTATTTTGTCTCATTCTTTTCAAGTTGAACTTACTACCAAGTTCAACTTGAGGAGGGGATGTTGATATTTGTGGCTATATTGTGTTGTTGACTATTTGACTATGATGTGGCATATGATGATAGGTTGCTTGGTATATGCAAACCAATACTTTCTTATGTCACGCGTATGGCATGTTTCACACCACTATTCCCTAGGCCTTATATGGTTTGTTCTGTACTCATTTTTTCTCTCTTATGAATAACAACTTTGACATTTTCTCTCTTTCAGTGTGAACTCTGATCATATCCCGATCTATCATTCTAGAGTAGGTAATTTCTGCTAGAGTTGAGCTTTAGATTCGGTCAAAAAGAGATAATTCTTTATCATCTCTAATATTATTTGTGTTAAATTTGTGGCATATTGACAAAAATAAACATGAATCTTCTTTGTATATGTGTAGTTATCACTATCATTGTATTTCTGCGCCTGAAAAGTGATATATGTTTTTGTATTCATTGGTTTAACTATAGATTTTGAGCATTCTACATGCTTGTCACTAATTTGTAAATGCAGGATTTGTTTTTGGTACAAATTACGGAAAATTGTACTTACAAGGTTTGATTTGAGATCAATATGGGATGTTGAATATGACTGAAAGTTTAAGACGTTGTTTTCCGGTGTGTAGATGCTATCTTATTAGTTTAGTTATGTTTTACGTAGTTGAGGCTCATTTGGTTTTGTTTGGTAACTGACTTGGTTTTATTTGTATGCTCAATATAGAGGTAATATTTTGACAATAAGAAGAGTGTTGTGACCATGGTTGAATTTCTTATGCCGTTTTTTTTTGTTTATTATTTTGTACTTGGTATTATTATGTGAATGTAACACAATTCATGCGAGTGCGACTTTTCGACTATTTGTCTATAAAGACGGATGTCTGTGCTGTATATTGGAGGATGGTTAGGTTAAGTAACTTCAGTTAAAAATTAACAAATTAATGTGAATCAATGGTTTTAATTAAGTTAACATAAACTATACTAAAGAGATTATGCCACCACAGATGATGCAGTACTTTATATGCATTTCTTTCGAATCGTAGTAAGAGATATAGGGTTTAAATTGTAAACATAGCAATTTTAAAAACAGGACTTTAGTCAATAAACTAAAAACAAAAAAAATTATCTCAAACCTAAGAGAGTATAAGGAAAAAATTTAGCTAAAGCCTAAAATATTTTCTTTTCTAGCAATTATTCTGGATAATTCAAATATAATTAATTAGGTTAGATATTAAAAAAAAAGATATAACAAGTAATCGAACTGGTTATATACCGGAAGAATCTTCATGAAAAAATGAATTAATGAAAATCAACAGTTTTTTTTCATATTATTGAGACATTATTACTTTTTTGTTTTACGCAAAAATCTTCACAGTTTTCAGTTAGAAAAGGAAATGATAAACATTTTACTCTAATAAAGTAGGTTGTCAGTCCTTTTAGAAACATGCATTGTTCTGTTTTTTTTTATACATATTTGTTGATTTTTAATACAATTTAATAGTTAAGTTATGGACTGGTTCTGAATAATTTCTTGAAGATGAAATCTAATATAAGCACCCTAATCGTTATTAATTATTAAAATTGCAGGCTTGGAATTTGACGAATAATCACAATGTTTAGGGGAAAGAAGATTGTCAATTTATGTTAATTATGTTGGGTCATTCTATTTTCTATTAAATATTATTATTTGTTACATAAATATTATAAAAATAAATTCATATTGTATCATAAAAGTATACTTACAAATCATATTATCTTGTCAGAAGAGCTTAAAATTAACAGTTAAAATATTATTTCAAACAGTTGAGTAATTACAAATTCGTTCCCTTCAAATATGAACCAAATTCATAAATTGAAAAGACTGAATCAGTTTGGCCAATCATTTAAAAAAAGAAAACAAAATCAGCATGGCCTAGTTGAGTACTTTGAATGTTCTCAAACACCAATTATAATTAATTTCATTTATTTCTATTATCTCAAATTGGTGTTTCATTAATTAATCAAGTAATAATGATCATCAATAAGTTTTGGAGAGTAGCTGGAGAAATATATAGATTGTGTTTATATTGCCATTATTGTGCCGACTGAAGATTATTTTTCCACAAAAAATAACTGAAATCGAATTGTAATCTCGTAGCGTGAAATATAATCCTGACATAACGAATTTACAAGACTGTTGATGTAGAAACCGTTTATAATAATGGATATTAGGCGTATTTTTTGCCTGCTTGAACCATAAGCTGTCCATGCAAAATCAAGGGTTTAATCTTAACAACATTGAACGATACAGATTGTAAAAATCTTCTAATACAAAATTTATTAGTTTATATAAGACTCACAATTCATATCGTTATAAACTATTTAATATTCTTCTATCTTTTAAATATGGAATACATTCTCAACAATAAGAACAACTGCTTAAAAGACATAAATGGCGTTGCCACAGTGAGAGTGAGAACCTTGTGGAAGAGGAGGAGCTCAGTGGTAGGGACGGGAGGACCATTTTTATGTTTATTTAGACACCTAAATGAGTCGTATAAGTAATAGAGGCGGCAAGAGCATGAACTAGAAAAGGTGTTGCATTTAATTTGAATCTCAAATTCCCAGCCCATAACTCACACCTTTGCCTGTGCACATTAAAGCTTGACCGTTAGCCGCCTCCCTCCCTTGAAATCAAAAACCTACTCTCTGGTAGGGAAGTTGCCATTGTGAATGGGTGGCCGTCGCCTCGCTGGAGTTTGAGTTTATGATGCCAAGATGCTATCTATGTTTTAACCTAATCATGCTACTATAATTTCTACAAACACGTATAACTACAAAATATAGAGAGATAAATTCGGAAACTTTTTTTATAAAAAAGACAAAAATAAATGGTTTAAAATTATTACATAATAAAGCACGATAGATTAAACGATACTAAAAAAATACGATAAAAAAGGAGACACTAAAATAGGAGAAACGAAAAGGGAATAAGTTTTCCGCCCTCATTTTGTTTCCATGCCCTGAATATAGATTTCAACAAACATAAACAATGCAAATTTAGTTGCTGTTGTGTTTTTATTATATAAATTCATGAAAAATATGTCAAAAATAATTACAAATTGTGTAATATGAATTGTCACCCTCTATAATTCCAAAAAAAAAAAATGTCACCCTCATAAAAGAGAATAAATAACGCGAACTCCCTTTATTTGATGAGTTAAAAAACTGTTTAGATAAAAAAAATAATTGTAAAAATCACAAGTTTTGAGAAAGAAGATAAGGGGTCAATGTGGTTTTATGTGATGTGAGAGTGATTATCTGGTAAAGTGATGTAGTAAAGTGTTAGCAGAGGTAGGAAAATGCGTAAACGGTGTTTTGACTAACACCGACACGTAATCGGAAGAATCATTAATCCATCTCCAAGTGCGGAATCCAAGACTTGGTCGAACATACCTCCAAACTCAGGCACCATTCAAATCCAAACATTACCGACAATTAGATACAATCGTTTGTGCAAAAAGTGCAATAGTTAGATATAGAGATTATTACGGACCAAGGCTGGCATTAACAGAGGGAAGGAAACCCTAAGTCGATCAAGTCATTAAAGAGAAGTTATTTTATATTGTGATATGAAATCTCGCCCGTGACGAAGGTGGAATGAATAGTATGTAAACAATTTTTTGTATATTATTTGGATGAGCACAAGAAACTTATTATAATCGCTATAAATCACAATCCTTGTGAAAACTACACAACATCTAACATTATTACTATTCTCATTCGGAGAAAATTGAATATTAACTATAGTGTTAGATAATTCTCCATATTGTCATATTTATTTTTTTTATGTTTTATCAGAGACGAAACATAACTTATTGGATAGCGTTAAAAATGGTGAGAAGCAACACTCGTAATTAAAGCCAGGTAATGCAATTTTAAGAGGGAGATCGCGGCTTTGACCAATGCTTGCCTCCGCGACATGGTAATAGCCGTGAGAAAAGAAAAACAATGCAAAATAAAAGGGGTATTAAAAAATTTAAGGGTATATATAATATCAAAGAGCAAATGAAAGGTACGATGAGGTTAATTGCACTGTTTTCCGTCTGAAGCTTGCAGTTCATAGGTACAAAGAAGACTCATTTAGGGATTATTGCAACTGAGATTATTTTCCAAGATTAATATGAATCATGGAGCTTGCTAGGGCTGTTAAATTGTGTTTGTGGTGTCATAATTGTGTTGCATTTTTTTATCACAAGTTCACAAAACTTAGCATTTTCAGTAATATTAGCATGCTTGTTTTAGTTGTTTATAACTTCAGTTTTTGAAAATATTAGTTCCATAATGTTAATTAGTAATAAACGATCGAGAAACTACGTAATTAATCAAGGACTCAATGCGCTGAGTTCATTGACTGAAAACTTCCAATTTCTGTTCTCAATCGAAGGAGAAGCTGACCCAGTCTGCTCCGTACAGTTGTTTTGAGTCAAATTTTGTGTTTAATAGCTACTCCATATATGAAGCCGCCCAAAATGTGATTGATGAATTAAATTATAGTTGACTTAAAAAAGAGAGGTGTGTAGGGAAGGGAAGGGGGTGGTGCCCTCTCCAGAGGACCACACAGCAAGTCTTGTCAGAATTGAATAGATTAGGTGGAATTCAGATTGAGCATTAAACAGTGTTGATGATCACTAGCAGTTGCAAAGAATTTGAATGAATAAGTGAAGGCAGTGATAGCTGTGCATGGGTGGACAAAGGTCGTATGGAGAAGCTGCATGCATGAATGCTTCTGACAATGCTTTTAGTGATCTTTTGCCAGAGACAGATCTCTCTTTAGGGTTTAGTTCCACTTCAACCTCTTCATTCATCATTCTTCTGTTACCCGGGAATAAAAAATATATGTATATCCTCTCCAAAACAATCGGGGACTGTTATTACGTGTGAGCTTATGAACAATACTGATTGTAAACTCCCATGCAAAATCAATGGATCAATTACACTATACATGATTTTTCTTATTTTTTAACAAAAGTTTCACTATTTTAAAGTTTTTACAGATAATAAAATTTTTTATTTTTTTACACTTCATACAGTAAACTTTTTTTGTTGTTTTAACTATAATATAAACTTACGTAAATCTGGAGTATCCACAATGGGGTTTATCCCCAATTTAATGCTTATGTGGCAAACCTCTCTCCATAAGGACATGCTTGTCACTATGATGTGGTTTATGAATATAAATCACTTTATGATGGACCCCACTTGTTTAATAAGGTGTATTTGAGATAAAAAAATTGATCTCACAATAAAGGTTTATGAGTAAGGAGAAAGAATTTAATACATAAGACGTTAGTGAAATGCTGATGTATCATATTTATAAACCTTTTGAAGATGTTTACGAATAAAGATGGTCTTAGGACATCGACAATGTGAGGTTTATGTCCTCATTTTATGCCTAGGGGGTAAACATCTCCCATGAAGTGGTTTATAAGCATAAGCCACTTCATGGCACATGGAGTCCATTGAAAAATTGACTCATGTGTATAATATAGGTCCCACAGTAGAGCTTAATAAGAGGTTTATGAGTATATAAATATGAGGAAAGAGTTTAATAAATGAGAAGTTAGTAGAATGTTGATGTGATATACTCATAAACTTTTTGAAGATGTTTATGAATAGGGATGCTCTTATATGTGTTAAACAGTTTTATACAAGAATTTATATCTATTTTTTTTATGTATTTAAGCTTAATACAAATTTTAACTTGATATACATACTAAATTCTTATGTTATCTATTGATTTGTAAAGATTAATTTTTATCGATTTTTTATGATTTTAAATTGAATATTAACTTTATGTAGATATTGTATCAA
>CANYCX011110654.1:0-15789 GCA_948193385.1 Breynia disticha f. nivosa | reverse complement strand
ATCATATTATTTGAAAATAACAATTTAGAATTTCCATTATAAACATTTCATTTCATAAACATGAGTAAAAATTTGCAATATTCGATAAGGGATTGTTCCAAAATGTATTAGAGAACATGCATTCTCAATTCATCACAGTTGCATATTTGCGGTTTGTTAAGTGTGTATGACTTATTGATATTGTTTGATATTGATTTACGTGAGATTGAATTACGGGTCATTTTGGTTGTGGTATATGAAATATATTGAATGGATTATGAATTGTTGGGAATCAATTCTTGATGTTAGATTGAATGTATTATGTTTAAACGGGTGATGATACGTGTTTGTTGGGTATAAAGTTGTTTATGATGGTAAATTTGGTTTGGAGTGATATGAATTGATATGTGGAATGTTGTTTATGAACTTTAATGTTTAATGGTTGAATGATCAAGTGCAAAGGTGCTGAAATTCTGGATACAGAGGACTCAAACGGTTTGAGAAATCGTTTCCCAAACCGTTTTGACGAATTTTACATTCCAGAGGACCCAAACGGTTTGAGGAACGGCCTGGTCAAACCGTTCCCCAACCCGTTCTGTTTTCTACACATTCCAGTGAGGCCAAACGGTTTGAAGAACAGTTTAGCCAAACCGTTCCCCAACTCATTTTAATTTTTTCACAATCCAGAAGAGCCAAATGGTTTGACAAACGGCCTAGTCAAACCGTTCCCCAAACCGTACGAATTGGATGGCTAGACAGAATGACCAAACGGTTTGAAGAACGACCTAGCCAGGCCGTTCCCCAAACCGTTCGACACTATTCATCACACTATATATTTGATTGTTTGAAGCTTTTTGAATCCTATTATTTGTGTGCATGTTTTGATGATTAAATTCTTGATGTGGAGATGGAATTTATTAAATATGTGTATACTTATTTGGCTAAACATACAAATGCACGAAAGTTGACCTTTTCGGTAGTGTTGCTTACTGATTTTTATGACTCACACGTTTTATGCCTGCCTCGCTCTACAGGAATTCAAAGAGGATAAATTTTGGACGAGAAGGTAGTACCTTGCTACTCAAGTTTAGGACTTGCTGTAAGAGAATCTGAGGTGGGCGGTGCACTGTGTAGGAAAATTTTATCTTGTACATGACAGATCATACATAGTGCATTACTTGTATTTTGTCAGGTTATGATTAAAATAGGACCTTTCCGGTTCTTTTTCTTTCTTAAATGTAATATTTTGTAAACTTCATATCGTATTGGGCCTAGGCCTTCGCAAACATTTGTACATGTGTTGATGAAATGAAATGTGCATATTTAGTAAAGATGTGTTTATTTTTATTCCTCTCTATTTTATTTTCCTTTATGTTTGACTTAAATTAATTTATAACAAAAACTTGATTTCTAAATTCGAGTGTCACTTGACGGGAAGGGGAGAAAATACGTAAGTGATAGTCAAATTTGGGGGTCACATTGGCATAGAGTGTGAACAAAGGAACAGATTGAATAGGAATTTTAATAGGGACGATTGCCCTATCGCATAATGTAAGTAATACACTAAAATGAACGAAGTACTTATACATTAGCTACCTCGGTAAGCGTTATCATACACTTACTGAGTAATGAAAATTACTCACATTAGCTTTGTTTGACTTTGATGTATGAAGGTTTAGGAGGATTCCCACGAGTGCGGTCGACGGATGGATTTCATTATATGAAAATCTAAATAAGTGTTTTGCTTATTTTCGTTGTAATTTAAATCCATGTATAAATGTTTTCTTGTTGAGTATTCTTTATTAAAAAATGTCCACATTTTCGAATTAATTAAAATAAATTAGGAATTTAGAATTTGGCATTACATTTAGTGGTATCAGAGCGGGGATTAGATTTCCTCGGGATAGGTGGATTGTTTTAGAGTCATGTGGATGTTTTTACTTTCAAAACAATGAATTGAGGTTTCAAAACCAAAAATAGGTTGAGAAAAATCGTCGTGCTCCGACCTCGTGGAATCCTCGTGGTTGATCACTTTAAGGTATGATTCTTTGTGTGAAATAAATAGCTTATCGTGAAAGGATAATTGAAAAAGAAGTATGTAAGTTAAATGAATTAATATATCTTGGGCATACGACTAAAATTAATTTAGAAGACTTCAGGTCAAATGAATGATATCGTAACCAGCTCAGAGAAAAAGTTAGTTAGGAAAGGAGGTAAATAACTAAACTTAATAACTAAGTCGTTGGCAATGTATAGGAGATTGCCACTCTGAAAGTGATTGTAATCTAAAACACTGGGTTGGTGATATATGTTATGTGTGTAAAACATGGTATAAAATCCTTGTAAGATTTTATAACGAAAAGTATAATTGCAAAAAGGACTTGAGGTGACATGCCTTATTTATGTAATTTGGAAATTTACTTAGGAGATCTAAGGTTGAAAATAGGAAGTAATGAATCGAATAAAAGAAGTTGTGTATAACGAATGAAAGTAATGAAAAAAATTGTTATATGAGTTGTTTGATTACGAATAAGAAGTATGAGTACTTGACTTGAAATGACTTGAAACTTAACACACCTGCAAAGTAAGTGTGACCTAAATGGCACGGAATGTAGGCGCCTAAATTGCAAATGATTTAAATGGGTTACATGAATGCAACATACACACTTGAACTATTCATCCTTGACTAGGATATCTAATGAGATAAATAAAAACATGGAAGTACAGTTGTGTGTAGCTTTTGCATGATATGCTCGATGTGAAGTGGAATTGATATGTGCAATGTATGAACTACTTGTGTATGGTTGGTTTGAAGGGTATCAGTGATGACTTATGCTTTATGTGTAGTAATGGGCGGAAGATTTTGTAAGATTACCCTGGAAAAATTAACTTATAAATATGTTCTGTGATGAAATGTGCACATATTTGATTTGAATGGTTAATCATGTGTGAAGGCATGTGAAAATCAAATTTCACATATTGAGAGATGTAATGTATAATGATGTGATATGATTTGAAAGCTATTTGATAATTATGAGATCAAACTTTGATTACTCGTGATCGAGATCATTGGGAGTATTATGGTAAGAATCCTATTACATTGATGATGTTTGACATTAAATGACTTGGTGGCATATATTCCATGTGTGCATGATTTTATGGCATACATCCATTTAGTATGGACGAGCAAAAACTCTAGAGAAAACTACTGGGCAAAAGCTCAATGAGATACCAGGCCAAGAGCTCTGAAGGAAAGAGATACGAGGCTTGTATTGAGAAAGTTTGCAATTGCTTTTATATGATGCATATGTATTGAGGGTGATTAAGTATATGAACTTGATCATATTATAAATTGCAATGCAGAATTTCACATTTGATATGTGTAAAAGAAAAATGAAAAGGCTTGAGAACTATATGCACTTATATGCATTTTTAAACGTAGATTGTATGCATACCCATATATGGTTGTTATAAGAAGGCTAGATCGTGTGAGGCAATGTAAATAATGTGTTAAACATCGATGGAACTAGATTGAGAAAGAATTAAATGTTGTGGCATGAATTATGTGTAATCATTTTTAACTGTGTGGCTTGTGTTGAATTGGTACGAATGTAACATGCTATTTTGCATTAGATGAATTATTCAAATGTGGGTAAAAGATTAATTGCAAATTGGTTAAGTATGTTTGACTAAAGCTCCATTTGTTTAGATGGTAGAGGAAATGAGTCATTAAAGTACTTGATTGCTTGAATGTCTTTATGTGGATTTTTTGGAATTTGTATGAGTATGTGTTTGACTTGTTTGAAGGTAATTGATGATGGTAAGGTGCTATGAAAATAATTTATTAATGAAACAAATGATGATACGAGTTGCTCAAGTGTAAGTGTGTAATGAGATGTGTTTGTGAGTTAAGTATGACATGATCCGAGGATGTTCTGAGTGATTGCTGGTTAAGAGAAATGAATTTTTATTGATACGCATTGGTGCTAGAATTAGTGATTAAAAAGGGGTGTGTTGTACTGTGGCAAGTCGGATGAGATTATAGCGAGTACAGGTCGGTCGTTGTTAAGAAAGATGATTGAAACCATATATACAAGATAAGGTAAAAGCAAACTATGATGAGGTTTAAGATGTTTTGTAGTAAATGTCTAAAGGATGTAAGCCTTAAAATTTTGAGGACGACATTTCCTAATGGGAGAGTTGTAACGTCCCAAAAATTTAACTAAAATATTCTAAAAAATGTGTAAATAGTAGGGCCAAACAACCTAGATAAATTGTTCCCCAAACCATTTCAGTTATGGAGAAAAAGTTGATTTTCGTGGACAGAAGTCTGGAACTACCTAGAGAACAGTTTGGCCAGATTCTACCTTTTGGGACTTTAAAAAAAGGTCTGCGTGAACATTTCAGAACAAGGAAATAAAACCCTAAAAACACTAATCTAACTCCCTCTTCATCCTACCCCAAATATCCTTCGATCCATAGCCTAAAAAACCAAATCTAACCCCAAACACCTAAGATTTCATATATTTGAGCTTGAGGAAGAGCGTGCTTAATGAATCTCTTTAAAAGAGTAAGGTAAGCTCAAATTTTCTACTTGATTTTTGGGTGAATATGAAGTTATTAGGAAAATGGTGAATTATGGTTGGTTTATGGTTAGTGGAGGTGTTGTGTACGGTTTGGAACTTAATACTGAAAATTTGGAAAAGATTTGTCAATTTAGGGTTTGAGTGGTCTGGGGTTTTGAAAAATAAGATTTAAACAGTGGAATTGAGTTTAGATATGTGTTTAATATAGAAAATATGGTTCGAATTGTGTAGGAGGTATTGTTTGGATCCCAGAGTGGAGTTGAGCCAAAAGCCTGCCTACGCGGAGTTCGAGGTGAGTGTCTACACTTACCTTGGTAGGTTTTGTATCTGTGTGGTTAAGTATAGGCAATAAATGTGCATTTGTTAAGATGGTAGTGAGCATAAGTCTTAATGGGCCTTTATATTTTGTTGGAAATTGTATACTTGTAGGAAAATGACACCTTATGGTGGCTTATGATGTGTGTTTGATGGATATGATGTTAGATTGTTGCTTGTTTAGAATGGTTGTGTTTTGGTTATGGCTCTCTAAAATGTAGAAATTATGGTGTGATATGGTTATGCAAATGTTGTGAATGTTATGAGGATGCAAGGGTGCTATTTAGCGGTCATGCATTGAGCATGAATACGTTAAGGTGAACTTGAGTGTTATTATGAGGTCGAGGATATGAGTTTAGTATGAACTTGATTATGTTCGTTAATACAATCTTATATGAATTTGATTTGAAGGTATGAGTATACTATTGCATTTGGTATGGTTTGAAATGCTTGGATAAAAATATAATGTCATGGTCAAACTTTCATATGATGAACTTGCTTATGTTTATATGAGATGGGGTGTTTGCAAATGTGCGCTATGATATATATATCCTTGTGAGATATGTGAATTATGCTTATATGGAATGATATTATGGTGAGTGAGTGTTGCCATTTAACGTGAAATTGATGATATGCTCATAAAAGATTTGTGGTTTATGTCTTAGAGGTGCATATATGCTATGTTCTTATGAACTAAAGATATGGGAAGCATTTGAATTGCTTGATGATGATTATATGATCCATAACATGATTTGAGATTGATGGCCTTATTGAATCTCATTTGTGGCATTACCTGAGCATGATTGCATGTTCATAGTATCAGACTATAGGAAAGGAAGGTGAGATGTTCTTCCTTAGGAAGGCAAGATGTTCTTCCTATAAAAAGAAAGGGGGATTAGCCTAATGATATAAAAGGAAGGCGAGATGTTCTTCCTTAGGAACGCAAGATGTTCTTCCTATAAAAAGAAAAAGGGATTAGCCCAATGATATAAAATGAAGGCGAGATGTTCTTCCTTAGGAAGGTAAGATTTTCTTCCTATAAAAAGAAAGGGGGATTGCTCAAATGAGTGAGAGCTCAAATTTTTATATGGAGCATTAGCCAAACTAATATGAGCAAGAGCTCGAATGCTGGAGCGAGAGCTCTGCTTTTGTGAAAAGTGTGGGGGATTAGCCTAATGAAAAGAGAGAGATCTCTCAGATGAAAAGATGGCAAGAGCTCTCTAGGTTATGAATAATTGTGAGACCCCGGGACATGTGTGTGGAAATGCATTAGCATTTCATTTGCATTCATTATGCATACATGATATTGTTGCACAGAAAGAATGAATGCATGTGGATTTTTGAGATGTTATTGGTGTATTGTGTTGTGATTGATTTGTTTGTATAAAATCAACTAAATGATTATATGTGTTAATGGACCTAAAGAGGGTTTAATTATGGGATGAATATCATGGACTATATGATGTGTACATGTGGTTTACTATTTGCTTTTGGATGGATTGTGTGTATGGTTGTTAGTGAGTTTTGCATGAATGCAAGTGGCAAGGTTGTCGTGTTTATGGATTACTATATGTGTTATGGACATCATGAGTATAGGATTATGAGTTGACAATTGTGAATTGTATGTGTGGTCTTTTGTGTGTAAGAATTATGTGGTAATATGGTGAACAATGTACTAATGTGAGTATGGATGATGAATATTGCTTGAGATGTATATGGTTTGGAACTTGTGAGTTATGTGAGTGAATTTATGAAATGTGTTTTAGGTTGAATTATGATTGGAATTGATGCGTGGAATGTTAATGAATGCTGCTTGATGATGGCTGAGATGTAAAGTGAAATGCATTGTGTTTTAAGCTTGTTGATGTATCTGGATTACTTGATTAATGTTACCAATGATTTAAGTTTGTTTTGTGTGAATTCCTGAATGAATATGCTGATGTTGTCTAGGAATAAAAGGTCAGGACGGGCTGGGGAATGGCCTATGCAAACTATTCTCCAAACCGTTCTATTTCCAGAGTTTTTCCAGAAGGTCAGAACGGGTTGAGGAACGGCCTGTGGAAACTATTCCCCAAGCCTTCTATTCTAGAAACATTCTAGAGGGGGAGAACTGCTAGGAGAACGGCCTGTGCTGGTCGTTCCCCAGGCCGTTCCCATGCAAATCACAACTTAATAATGTTTATGTTTTAGGAAATAACGAGATCAATAATCAACCTAGTATGAGATAGTTTGGCATAAAGTGTGAACCAAGGAACAAATTGAATAGGAATTTTAATAGGGACGATTGCTGTATCTCATAATGTATGTCATACACTAAAACAAACGAAGTACTTATGCATTAGCTACCTCAGTAAGCATTATAATAGACTTACTGAGTAATGAAAATTACTCACATTAGCTTTGTTTGACTTTGATGTGTGCAGGTTTAGGAGGATTCCTACAAGCGCAGTCGACGGAGCACGATTGTAAATTAAACATGGATTTCATTGTATGGAAATGTAAATAAGTGTGTTGCTTATTTGCATTGTAATTTAAATCCATGTATAAATGTTTTCTTGTTGAGTATTCTTTATTAAAAAATGTCCACATTTTCGAATTAATTAAAATAAATTAGGAATTTAGATTTGGACGTCACAAGTGTCATGTACTCCTCTAGGCCTTTGTGCAATGCAATCTGCTGGATCCTGAATTCAATGCTTGTTTCATCTTTGGAGTAAGCCTGTTATAGAAAGTCTCTTCTTATAACCACGACTCCAGCTCGTGATGCAGGCAATTATAGAGGATTTCTTTGAAGCATTCGCACCTCTTGCCTAGACTCTCCTGAGAGTGCTGCATAAACTTCATAATCTCTGCTCGTAATCGAATTGACCTCGCAGGTGGGAAGTATTTCTCGTAGAAGAAATGGTAGATTTGATCCCAAGTCTCAATTGAGTTGGGAGGTAGACTATATAGCTGCGAAAATGCGTCATCCCTAATAGTGATAGGGAAAGAAGCAGACATTTTGCAACCTCGGACACTCCATTGATCTTAAATATATCCAAGATCTCAAAAAAGCTTGCCATGTGAGAATTTGCATCCTCATATGACTTTCCACCAAAATGAACGTGACTCTAGACCATTTAGATTATTTAGAGTTTGATTTCATAATAATTTGCTTGAATCCTAGGTGTAGTCATAGCCTGACCCATCCTATAAATGGGCAATCTGGCATAATCCATAATAGCAGGGGCAGAGGTAAATGCACACCTGGAATTCTTGGATTTTCAGCCATGTTGTCACCTGTACTTCTCTGACTAGATGAAGTACCAAAGCTAGTGCTGCAGGAAGAGTCGATTGGAATGTGAACTACTCTACTGGTCGTAGATGCCTACTATGCTTGTTTTATCTTACTCTTCGTCTAGTTGTGTATACACCAGTCAGGAAGAACTCGAAAACAAAAACAAATCAGCAACTAAGAACATTAGATAACAACAAAGAAAAACAAAGAAGAAACAAACAGGAAATAAAAAAAGACAAAAATGCAAAAACAAACAGGAATGAAAAATAATGCAGAAAAGTAAAAATACGCATAACAATAGACGTACTCTCACACAGTAAGTCGTGCCTAGAAATCTTTGCATAAATTGAGTCCAACACAGGCTGTGTGGATCCAAGACATAGAGCGTGTTGGCATTGTTCATGCTTGATTCTCTCTTAATTACCTGCATTTCTTACAACAAATATTGTCTCACACAATAATCAATATAAATTATTGATTCAGGAATCAATGTCATGTGAAAATGGTCAATAATTTATAAAGATGTGATCTAATGAGCATGAAAGTATCATATTTGAAATATATAAGATTTTTTTTTAATTCCAATTTTAAATGCGATCTTTAAGAAAATTTAACTAAGATGCATGCATAATATAAGGTTTAAGGTGTCAAAATATCCTCATAGTATGCGCGCATCACCTAAGCATGAAGCTTCGTAGTTTTGAAAGAAATATAGGAAGAATACTTTAGGTTGAATAAGGAAGCATTCTTGTTTATGAGGATTAAAAAGAAGTAACCTCTTCAATGAATTATTTTTTGTTTTCTTTTATCTATTGTTTTCTATGCAATTTATGTTATCTTCTTGCAGTTTTTCTCTTATACTTTTTTATTGAATTTTCTAGTTCTAACGAAACAACTAGATAGAATAGATGCAAGTATGCAACAGTGAGCCTTTTCGTAAAAGTATACAATAGATAGTTTGAGACAATAAATTGACATTCATGGTAAACACTACACAGTGGAAGCTTTTGTTAGATTCTATTAAGTGGTCTTGGACTAATGAGTCATTTGGTTTAATATTATCTACACAGTGGAGCTTTAAGAACTGTTGGTTTACACGACTGAGTCTGGTTCGTAGGAGAGTTGTTATGGACTCGATTGTATGCCCAGTCTGTGGAAGGGACGTTGAATCGTTCTATCATGTGCTTGTGGAGTGTGAGTTTGCTAAGAGAGTGTAGAGGATGATGGGTTTGTGAAGAAGTATGGAGACTGGGGATGAATTTTTTTCTTGGTTATCTAAGGTGTTTGAATGGCTAGATCGAAGTAAGTGAGCTATGGTTATTGCAATGTGCTGGTTAGTTCACAGAAATGATGTTGTTTGGAACAACAAGTTCTTGTCGATGAGGATTGTTTTGGATAGAGGCCTCAATTTGCTTGCGGCTTGGAATGGAGCTAGAAAGATCGAACTGAGCTTGACATCTTATTATAGGCTGGCTGAGGTCTCGTCAATATGAAGCAAACCGAATGTGGGTTGGCTCAAGATAAATGTTAACATTGCCTGTGTTATTGATTGGAAACTTTACGTATGTTCAGAAGGAACGAGACAGGTAGGTTTGTGGGTGGAATGAGCAGGAAAATCAAAGATTGTTTCGACGAGAAGCATTAAGCTGGGTCAAAAGTCGTGGGAAGTCTAAAGTGGTCATTGCCGATAGTCCTGTAGCAGTTTCGGCTATTAATGAAGGCTGACATTTTGAGGCTTGGTTAGATAATTTAGTTTCATAATGTATTTTGATTTTGACAACTCTCACCAATGTCCGAGTTGTGTTTGTTAGGAACTCGATGGCACATAATCTTGCACGTGTTGTGTGTTCTTTTTCTGATCGATTTGTTTGGGGCCTTAATCCGCCTTCTTGTATTGTTGGTGCTCATGCATCTGATTTAAGTTAATGACACACTATTGAGTTAAAAAAAGTATTATTTAATGGTATTATATCATGTTGATGGACCTTGAAATAAGCCTATTAAGTCGATTAAGGAACCCCATATCAATCCTCTCTCTCTACCTATAAAACAACAATTGTCTCCATCAAAACTAACTATACGTAAGAAAAAAATAAGAAACAAGGAGAGAGAAACTAACTTTACCTTGATTCTCGTTTGTGGTCTATAATCAATTCTAGCTATAAAGACAGATACGCTTCTGCTTACAATTTATTACTGCGAAAACTATACTGATATTAGATCAGCAAATATAAAGTCATAATGTGAAGTTTATAACTTTTAGGCATTTGACTGATTAAAAACCTAAAGCAAACATTCAAGAATCTCAATAACCTATACAACATTCAAGTTATTTTTGTATTTGATTAAAAAAAAAACCTTTGTCCTTATTTACAGTCTTCGTTTTGTAGCTGTTTCCATGCAGGCTAAGTTTCTTTTTTCTTTTTTAATGCAAAGTTAGGAATGTTAATTATGTGAATGTAGAGTGATTTTCCCATTTTTTATTTTAATTGGGCAAATGACTTTGAGGTGTTATTCTTCTTCAAATCCAAGTGGTTCATATTATAAACACTGGCCACAGAAACTTGAAGAGGAATAAACATACAACCCTACATGGTATAGCCATGTTTGTCATGTGATTTTTCAATAAAATAGGCATGTTTTTCTTTATGTTGTCGTGTTTGGTTTCTCTTGTCATTTTCTTAATTACTACCATAATTAATTAGATAATGAGTTGAGCTGTCCAAATTCAGCAACTTGTTTGCTCTTGTCCAACACCTACCTATTCCATTTTGTAATTTAATTACTAGGTTTAATTTTGTAGGCGTGGGTGGCAGCCACAAAATCTTATCACCACACCAATTATATACAACATTACAATTTTAAAAGATCAACATCTACGCTACCGTTCCAACCAAATCATTTGTTTCTTATCAATTATGGCGTAGTTCATCTGTCGTAGTCACTGAAATGTGACTAGGCTTAACCATTTAATAATTTATAGCACAAAATAAAACTAAATCGTACTTCCACAAATACTCTTTCTATCATAATATTATAAGTACTTTTTAGACGTACCAAATTATAGAAACATTTGTCTTTTGAGAAACCACAGGGGATTTTTACTACAAATTTTTTAAAAGAATTAATGAGAAAATAAGTTGTTATTATTAAATACAATAAAAATATGTCTGACTTTTTAATTTATTCAATAAAATGTAATTTTTATTTAATATAATTTGTATAATTTTATTAAAACAAGTACAATTCTTAATGAAAATAATTCTAATATTAAAATTAATGGAAACCGTGTAATTACAAGTTGTAACTATTGGGGGTAGGTCGGTAAGAGTCTCCAAATCATGCAGAAAAAAAAAATAAATGTAACCAAAAAAACATTCTTTAAATTTTCGCGCAAATATAAATTTGTATTTTGGTGGGGCTGAGTGGTATTATTAAGGTTTAATATGGTTGTTAAGCGTATTTATAAACTTTAAATACAGTTTCCATCAACCATCTTAACTTTTGAAATAAACAAAGTCCGTGGTTGTGGTAGAAACTAGATTTTTTTTGTCCGACGGTTTCGACCAAACCACCCGGTATCCGTGGTCATAATGGACCCCTACTACTTCGGGCTCACTCTGGGAGGCAATAGAGCTACCTCACGGGGGCTGACCCTGCCAGGAATCGAATTTGGGCGGACCCGAGACGAGACTTCTAACGAGAATCGTTTGCCACTCGACCACCACCTCATGGGTGTGGTAGAAACTAGATAAGTTGGAATTTAAAGCTTCCTCGAGACTAAACTGAGTCAAAATTTATCAACATTTCATACACAACAAATACTAAAATTAACTCCCGGATTAACGGTAAAGGGAGTCAACTAACACATTAAAAGTATGAAATTTGATTTTTGGTTCTACATCAACACTAAGAGAGACATATAGACTTTGATCTACTGATTCGCAATGTCTTCTTAAGACTCTATTCTTGGTTCATGGATTAAAGTGACCTCTTTCATAAAATTTAACTCATCAAAACAAACACTAAAATTAAAAAAAAAATTGTGATGTGTAATATAATATTACAACTAACCAACAGTTATAAAGTGAGTTCCTTCCTTCCTTCCAACTGTTCGATTCCTGGCGTGGGAGCACTCCCCTTCGGTAGTTCCTGTGCCTCTCGGAGCGGTCTGGAATAGTCGGGGTCCAATGTGACCACCGGATACCAGGCGGTGTCATCGACACGGTGGACCAAAAAAAAAAAAAAAAGTGAGTTCCTTCCTTCCAACTACCTATCAAACTTTGACTTGTTTCAACTACCATTCTCGTACCGCCCGTTCTTCTCTTCTAATATTTTCTACTCATTTTACATCTTTCTACTCCTATTAATACCTCTTTTAACTTCCTTCTTTTTCACGCTCTCTTCTTCTTATCCACACCTTCATTACACCCACAAAATTCTTATTCTATACATTCTCAAACACTTAAACATGGCTGCCACGGATGATCACTCCTCTAATGATGTTATATCCCTTGATTCTACTGGTACTTGTGTTTTCAATTTCACCTTTTACTTGCTTGTTGGCTTTTTTGTATTCTTCAACTCTGTGATTGACTTCGTTAGATGATCTTTTTAGCCATTACAAATGTTTCTTTATCGACGTGCTTAGATGATAAAATGGATTTAGCATTCATTCGTCATCTTTATTGTGTGACAAACTGCAGAAGATTCATTAACAAGCCAAGATTCTAAGCTCGAATTTTCAGAGGATGAAGAAACACTTATTACAAGAATGTTCAATCTGGTTGGAGAAAGGTAACCATTAATTTAACAACAGTGCATCTTCTTTTCCATTCTTTAGCACAAAAAACTTCATGTGTTTGTTGAAGGTGTTTTTTTATTTATGTAATTCATTAGATGGTCACTTATTGCTGGGAGGATTCCTGGAAGAACAGCAGAGGAAATTGAGAAGTACTGGACTTCAAGATATTCTTCAAGTCAATAAAAGAAAAAGAAGAAAGAAGTTCTTTGGTTTTATTTTTAGCTAAAAAAAATTCCAGTTTTCGTGGTGTCTACTAAATGATCGAAGAAACTGGGAACGAGGGACGGATCTTTTAGTTGTGATGAGAACTCCCATGTTTGTTTTATGGTTCTTCATTGTAGCAATGATGAGGATGATTCGTGTTTGCAAGTATGATTCTATGCTGTGAGGAATGTCAGATGAATGATATTTCTACATTACTGCATGTAAATATATGATGCAAAGTTATGTAAAACGCATGGATTCAAATTAAAATTAATTTTGTGTGGGTTTTTTTCTTCCAAAGAATTGCTTTTTTGTGTGTTCTAATTAACAAAATTTATGTTATTTGAGAGGGCCTTTCAAATTCAGAATGGGTTTGTGCAACGTCAGATTTGAAATAGGGAATATTGCTAATCTTAAAAAAATAAATAAATAAAGGCAAACTATTCTCATTTAACCTCTCAGGCAATTGACATAATCGGAATGCAAACTAAAAAAGAAAAACAGAGAATAAAGTTGTAGTTTTTTCAAATAACTCTTTTTTTCTGTCTAATTTTCATTGTAGATAGTCTGATATGGAAAGCACGAACCTTTTGTTTAGAGCATCAGAAATTTTCGGGATCAACTTTAGCTCCCGATTCACTCTATATTTTCTCTCATTACATTTTATTTTCTCTATTTCACTTATACAAATAAGAATTATCATTGATGAAAAAATTAATATTCTACATTAGTGATGGATACATAAATTTTTTATATTGGGTGCACTAAGGTGGTGACATTTTAGGGTTACGGTTAGACGAAAAGATCATGTGAAGCTTTAACCAATAACTTTCGCAAAACAATGTGGAGTCAATTTGCTTTGTAGTTGGTTGTTTTTGTCAAAGGAGGAGAATAGAAATTATATTCTTTCTATTAAACATGACTTCCTATTTATAGGAAAAAATTACTTAGAGATAAAAATTATAAAAGAGATAAATATTATATACAGATAGATGTAGGCTTTTAACGTGATAAACACTTTATCATATATATTTTTGGGCTATAAATATTATATTTTTAGTATATATTCTAAGCGTTTATCAATGAAAACAGTTTATTGATCTCTCGTTTTATTATTTGCAGGTTAGTTATTAATTTTGGACTACTTATTGACAAAAATTACGACGAAACAGAGTCAAAATGAAACAAATGCGGACAAACAGAATTATTACACGGACAGACTAATATTACACGGACGTTTAATTGGAGAAATTGTTAACGGAAGCCATCAACAAAGCCCAATGCCAATTTTAACCACTTTGACCATCATTATTTCACAAGTCATATTAACGAGAATGCCATCCACTATTTCCCTCACCAATTCATCGCGCCACCATTATTTATTCCTCCAATTACCATATTCACTCCACCACTTACTACTATTCACATCATTACCACCATTCTTGGCCCTCCATCATAACATCACGGCACACTCAAAACCAATTCTTTAAAACCTCCATCCAAACCACGGAGCCACGACACCAAATAAACCCTTCACCTCCAATCCACCAAATCACCTGCGACCTCCATCCACACTATTCCACAAATCATCATTCCTTAACCATCGATCACCCTCAACCCACATCCACGCCACCATTCACAAACCACCATATTTCCAATCAATTTCGACAGAGGGAAATCAATTTTCTAACGGCAAGGACGAAAAATATGATTTAGGACGAAGAGCGACAAAGATTAAGGAGCAGACAGATTAATTGCAGTGGGATTATCATGATTTTCTCCACATTTAATTGGTTTTCTTTATTTCTTTTGTCTCTTTTTCTTTTATTATAAACTAAATCTTTTAGACACTTAGGTTGAGATAAACCATTATTTATTTAATTAGAGATTGAATTTTTAGTTTTATTGTTGAGTTGTTTGTTGGCTGAGATTTAATTATGAATTATTTTGCCATTGTTGATTACTTGAACGCGCGCTTATAATTAACATATTAATTCGTATAGGGCTAATCGAGAGATCGAATATACGATAGATCACTCATAATTAAAAGGAGTTGAATGCAAATCTAGAGATAGATCGACGTAAATCTTCCGGATTAATGTCAAACTTAATAGAGTAATTCACAGAAGATTAATGTTGTATTAATTAATTTAATTTAGATAGAGATTTCAAGTTGAGTTAGTTAATATTAGACGTTAATTACCTCGAGAGAAGAATTAATATATTTTAGGAATCGTCACGGTCTAGTCACAAACAAAACAATAATTCTAATTTCAATTGATAATTAAATAACTTTGGGGATTCGAGATCTAAGTGTTGCCTTTAGTAATTGATTTAATCTCTTATTTTTATTTCTGTTAATTTAAATTGTTTGTTTAATTTTTGGTTAAAGTAGTTTTAATTATTTTCATTTCATTTCGTAGGCAAAATAATAGTTAATAGTGAGTAGCTAGTAATCTGTCTCTGTGGGATCGACACTTGAAGCTCTTAAAGCCATTTACTGCACCGATAGGTACACTTACCTTTTGGTAACGTAGGGTAGACTACCATCAAATATGATATGTTTACCATGAAGGATAGAGAGTGTATCAACACCATGACTGATAAGTTCAGTGAAATCATAA
>CANYCX011110639.1:0-10864 GCA_948193385.1 Breynia disticha f. nivosa | reverse complement strand
CATTTAAGTTAAAAAATGGTTTTATTGGCTACTTATTAAACAATGTGTTTAGGTTTATGTGTATTTTTTTAATTTTTTAATATACATTTTATATTATTTTATAATTTTAAATAATAATATTTATTTTTTCGGTTCTAGTTTCGGTTCTTCGGAACGGGACGGGACGGTTCTCGGAATGGATATTACTTAAGATCCAGAACCGTCCCATAAGAAAAATTACGGGATGGAACGGGATGGGAAAAGTCAAAGTCAACGGATTTTTTTCGGTTCCAGTTCTAATGGGACAAGTCCTCGGGTCGGGTCGGAAATCTCCGAGTCCCGTGAGCAGCCCTAGTTAACAATGTTTATTAAAAACGTTGTTGACTTAGAATTTAAAATCTACTAATGGCATTTTTAAATGTGCCATTATTTTTTTATAAAAAAGTGCCATTAAATACATCTTTTCTTGTAGTGGACATAAATACACTAAACTTTCAGATGACTCAAGCACTTAAGCCGTATTTCAAACTGTTTCATTCACTTTTGGGCATGTTTTCTAAGAAAGAAAGAAACCCTTGCAATGATGCTTCTAAAGAGTGGTTCCAGACATTGATTTAGAAGATGATTTTGATCTTAATAAAACTACAACAACAATCTTGTCTATTGTCATCATTGATTTAGAAAAGGAAGACATGTGATATAAGCTGATTTTATGTTTGATTAAAATGAAATTGTATTTTTAGTTTAATTTCTTCAGGTCGATTGAATGCAAGCGGTGGGTTGAACTTGAATTTGATACCAATTGGAGAACAATGCTATATTCATTAAGTTTATTGATTAATTAAAATCTTTTGGGTGATGTGTTTGATTTATGAGTTTTATTATATATTTCTTATCTGAGGTCATTCTTTTGCGTACTATTTCACTCGTAATGGTCACACTTGTATAGCAAAGGCAATTTTAGCTTTCTGTTTATGTTTTAGGGTTGTTGGATAAATGTGTTGCAAGTCTTACACATTCTGTTTTACTCATTGCAATAGGTAACATTACTTTGAGCTAGAGAATCTAAGGAGTGAACTCAAACATGACGAGGAATATATGTTTTTTTTTCTCAAAGTGAGACGATAATGAAGATAAATTTCTACAGAAAAGGAAGCAGTAGAAAGGCGAGATGCAGAGACTAGAGTACTACATGAGGGCTCATACAACCAAGACAACATTGAAGATAACTTTTTTTTCTTGAGATGTGAAATATCGCTTATCTGTTACATCTTCTATTGCGTCAGATTTGAGAGCTTCTCATACATGCTTGTAATTGTTTTTGAATAATACTCTTTTGGTTGAGGCCTTTTAATCTGTATATTAAGTGCAAAAATATATTGGTTAGATTCTGCCAAATGTTTTGAGATCTTTCAGACAGGCAAACAATATTTTCAGATGACCATTCTCAATGTAAAAACATGCATTATAGTGCAGGTTTGTACTTTGCGGTTGTTTGATTTTAAGACTACCTTGAAAGTAGGTGGGAGAAGGTCATTCTCCAAAGAAAAGGGTTCTAGCACCAAAGTCAAAGAGTCCTTACAAATGCAAAACCTCTTAGTTGTACATACATAAATAAACGAAGACTCAAAACAAGCAAATATTTTTGCAGCAGATCATTGTGGAAAGCATTAGCAGAGTCTCCTTTCAGATCTTATCCATCTCAGCAAGAACTGCAGCCCTTGTTCTGGGGTCATTGCACAGTTATCCTAAATCATCATACTGCAAAAAGGCAGTCTATGCTTATATTGGTCGACAATGATAAGAATAAGTACTAAATTAAGAAAGATTGAAATATGTCTACAACAGTTCTATTTTTTGTTCTCTTTTAAATTGTATTTTTTTAATAGGTGTTGTCAACTGTGGCATTCCGAGTTTGCCCTGACTAATCTACAACTCCCAACATAGACAAGAAAGCCTAATTTCTCATCAAGTGATTAGGGTGAAATTATTTTTCAATTAAAATCGTTTTAAATTTATTAAACTACCAAAGAAAAACAACAACATAAAATAACTCCATAAGGAAAAAAAATAAATATTGTAAATGGAGGTATATGACATCAGCTACACGAGCTGAAGTTTTTTTTAATGGTTTTTTTTTTCAAGAATTTTTCTTTCTTTTTTAGCTTTTTTTAAACATGAATTTATATAAATATACATGAAAAGAAAAATCATATTTTTTCTAATCTCTAGCAATTCTAAAATGCATTTTTAAATATGCTAATAATTTTTTAATATATTTAATTACTTGAAATAGAATTTCCTACATCTCAATAAAATTGAATCAATTATTTCAACTATTTTTTTATTATATTTTTTTACAAGTTTCATTGTATTAATTTCTTAAAATTAATTAATACACATTATTCTTTGAGATATTATAGTATAATTTCAAGCCCTCAAAATTTTATTTTAAAAATATAATAATAATTATTTAATATATTACAGTATTTAAAAATATCCGCGTGAGCACATTCTATTGACTAGTTGAATAGTAATGTTTAAATGGAAAGTACAACCATAACCATATTGTGATGGATTATAATTCCATGGTTTTATTATTATAATTTTTAAACCATAAAAAAACACCAATCAATATATTCATTAAAAAACATAAACAAACATGGTTCCCTTCCAACCATACAATACAATCTATATATATAAGAAAGTTATTGACATTGTTATTAAATTAGTGATACATGACAATCAAACAAACATACTAACATTAATGATGTTGAAGTATATTTTTTTGATATTTTAAAATTTTCTAAATTTCTCTCTTTTTCATATCTATCTATCTATGACATTCTTTTTTAATTAAATACGTTGACATTCTTTTTTAATTAATAAAATTCTATGTGTAATTTTTTTTGGCTTTTTGGCTTATTACTTAGTCGTAATATTATTAAAGATTTTTAGGTGTCAAATTTTAGTTTTTTAGATTTATTAACTATATTTTAATTAATTTTTATATATTTAATTATTTTTATTACCACTTAATCAGTAGAGTTAAACTAATTTGATCTATCTTTTTACAAAAATATGATGAAAAAAGTTAATACTTTAATAATTTTTTAAGATTTATTAAATAATTCTACTTAGAAAGATAATTTACATTACCGAACTAATCCTATACAAATTGAATATCCCTCAGAAAAATGTTATTGTCAATCGTTTAATTAATAATTTTTATTAGAAATAGAATTTTTTATGTAATTACACGATAAAAATATATTAATTTATAAAATATATTCATGCGTTAGCTACTATCATTATTGTTTGGACTATAAAAATATATTTATTTTTATTTCTATACTCATTTGATATTGTTTATTTTATTTGTATACTTATTTCTAATTTATAATTATTTTTTATCCATACAACTAATAATTCAATATCACATGGATTTTTGTATTACAATTTTAAAAAAATTAAGTCATAGTAAGATAATTCTAAAGTATCACTTGAGTCTTAAAAAAATTGAAACATCTAATTATTAAACCACTACTAAAATTAATATTTATAATTTTTTATTTATAATCTTACAATAAGTATTAAGTCAAATATTATCAATAGTAATATTTGATTTATAAAAACAATACAAAATATTACTATTATTTTTTATGTTGTTGCTACTGCTATTAGTATTGCTTCTACAATAACTACTGTTATTATTACTACTTACTGCTAATACTACTACTATTATGCTTTGTTTGGATGGATAGAATTGAGTGGAAAAGAAAAGAAGGAAAATTAAATTTCCATTGGTTTGGTTGTTGGATGAATAAAAATAATTTGAGAAGGAAGGAAATAAAAGGAAATGACATTTTCCATCTTAATGTTTTTCCCATGAAAAATTTCCCACCAATTTGGTGGGAAATGGAGAGAAATAGTTATTGTGTTTGTATTTTTTTTGATGAAAATGAATTTTCCATTGTGTTTTTAATAAAATTACCAAACATGAGAAGAGAAACATCATTTCTCTTCTATTCTTTTTAATTCTTTTTCATTACTTAAATTTCATTTATGTTCTACTCAATTCCATCCATCCAAACAAAGACTTAGTGTTACTGTTATTGTTATTTATTGTATTAATATTACTAGAAAGAGGGAAAAAATAAATATTTTTTAATAAATATCTTCTTTTTTATCAAAATATAGAATAAATATTAATAAAAGTATTTAAAAGAGAGGTTGCAAAAAATAAATTTAAAAATATTAAATTAATATTTTTATAAATTCATAATAATATCAATGATATTATATAAAATATTTTACTCAATTTAAACCAATTAAAGAATTCAAAAAATAAATAAATAATATGATTGATAAATTGATGAGATTAACTCTAATCTTAATATTCACTATTTTTCAATTATATATTTTATTGAATCATCCAATTAAAATTAATATTTTTTTAATTTTATTGATTTTAATCTAATTTGAAAAGTAATAATTAAATTAATAAAAATTAGAAATTATTTCTAAAAAATTTGAAAGTTGGTAAATTTTTTTATAAATATATCATCTATTGAAAATATTTATATATCAATTAAAATATTAAAAAAATTAATTAACATAAATAAATATAATAAAAATTATTTTTAGTGTTATTTTAAAAAATATTTTGTGAGGCCAATTTTAGTAAAGTTCATTTTTGAATAAAATTGATTTTCGCACCTATATTTTTTTTCTTTTAAACCAATTAAGTATGAGAAGGAAAATCTCTTGGAATAAAGTTTGCAAATCACTTAATAGAAATCAAAGTTGACCATACATAAAACAAGAGTCGAAAGATGTGGAAGCAATGGAAAATAGCTTTACATGTCATGTTTGAAATCTCACAATCATCATAAATGTACAGGCACATAACACAGACATAACCCAAAGCAACAAGGAGCTCGACCTTTAGTATCGCACTGCTAGCCTCAGCGCTCACGAAGTCCCGTCCCTGGTACCTGTCACTCTGCACAAAATTCAGCAAAATACATGTGAGTATTTTTAATACTCAGTAAGGCTGTCCCTTAGTGTGAGTACATGCTGGGGTGCAGGGGAGTCCTCGGCCATTCCGGCCTATCCTTCCTTATGGCGCCCTAAAGCCATCTCACACAACAAGTTCTTTATGTGTTTTATTCTTCCATTTTATGTGTTTATTCACTAAGTAATTCATCTTAAGCAATTAGGATACTTTAGATAATCATTAGGACATTATGTAGGCCAAAATAGGGTTTCTGCACTACATTAGCGTATGTTTACCAAGGCATAACGCACGTTATTCATCAACAGGCAAAACCACAAACCCAGGTGAAGAATAACGTATGCCAACCCTATATTAACGTATGTTTAATTTCAAATTAACGTATGCCAACCTTATATTAACGTATGTTTATGTACACCAAACATACGTTATTTTCAGGTCAGTAGCATTCTGTCCATTTCCGAATTACATATCACACATACACATTATATACTTCACTTTACATATCAAACCATATTTCCACACATTTATTCAACCTTTTTATACACATCAATGCCATCATTATTCATTTTAAACATGTTTATCATCAATATTAAGTCATTAGACCACAATTCAATCATACACACATAGGATCATTCCCACTTAATACATCCCAATCTTTTAGCATGTCAATCAACCCTTAAGCATACCAACAACCTTCCAATCACTCATACCACTCTCTTATACACAAAAACATCCCAACCAACCATTAATCACATGATTAACAACCTTAATTAAGATCAAAGCAACCAATCATAAACATCAACTTACACCTCTTTGATTCTTTTCTTAATTTAACCTCGTTATAACTTTTACAATTACTTATGCTCATACATTTACGTCATTTTTCCAACCTTAACACAACTTAATCATATGCATCATGTCATTTAATTCAGGATCATATTCCAACATCCCTCATATTCAAACATCTTAACATATACAATTACACTTAAAATATTTAACACATTCTCATTCATCCGGCTCATTCAAGAGCACATGACATTCAATTACAAATCATTGAGTCATGATTCACAACGGGGCATAATCATACAATACCAACACAATCCACATCACTAATCAAATCACACTGGCTCAATTGCAAGTCAATTTCATATCATAACCTTCACGCATTCATTTTCGAGCAATCAACAACATGTATGCAAAAATGAATGCAAGTGCAATGTTAATGCATTGTCCACACACATATGTACCCCGGGGTCTAAAATCATCGAGTCTAGCCCGACATCAATCATCGAGCTTTCGCTCGGCATCAAATCATCGGGACTGGCCCAGAATTAAGTCACATCTGAGCTAATCTCCCATTTTCTCACAATCTGGATAATCCCCCATTTGATCACAATTCATCAAGCCTTGCCCGACATCGAGCTCTTGCTCGACATAAACATAACACTAAGAGTCAAGCTATTATGTTCTCAACATTCGGGCTAATCCCCTATTTTATCACATGTGAGCTTTAAGCTCCTTTTCTCAATGCATGAACAAATACATGCCCATGCCAACACAATGTAATATGTATGAATGCAAATCCATGCATTTCATCTCAAATCTCCATAATCACATGCATATGAATGTTCCACAAATTCATTCGTATCATAACACGAGCCAACATGCTCAATATAGCCAAACTCGACATCATCAACATATGCTTTGTAACTCACGAAGAGTTCATCATAAGTCAATAAGGAACAATCATAACATGCAAATGAATGCTCACACACACATCGTTACATCGTCAATTCACAACGTGCCCTTAGGCCATGTTCGCATACAAGCCAAACATATATCGCCATATTCATCAAGAAACACTTATACCATACCATACCAACTTTCATACTCATACCACATCGTAAGCACATAAGTTCATCACATTCAATAACTAGCATATCACATACTTGCCTGCATTTGCACAAGTCTCACATCGATACAATCATCCAATTTGCTTTCATAACATGCCTCATCATACTACATTATACATTCCATACACACTCAACACATTCCAACAACCAACAATGTCCACATATTTAATTCCCACGAACCCATTTTGTAACAACATAATCATACAAGTCAAACCACTCTCATTAGTATGCATTTTGCTCACATAACATGCATTTTCATACTTATCAAGCCTCAATTCATTTTCATCTTTCATTAAGAACATCATTCATACAAGAATTAATCAATAACAATTCAATCATAACAAGTAAGTGGCATAAAAGCACTTACCTCGCGCTCCTGCGACTCGATTCGGCCCCAAATCTCCGATTCGGGTTCCGTTTGTTGTTTCCTACACACATTATAACACATTTCATATGGTAATCAACATTCTATACTTATTTTTCCATTCATCTAACAATTTCTCCTAAATCCCAAAATTTCTCCATAAACCCTAATTCCTTAAATCTCATGAAATGCTATGTTTTTGGATAAATGGTTTATGGAATCTTAACCTACATTGAAACCCCATCAAAACCCTAACAAATGCACACATTTTCAACCACATTTCAGTCATGAATCAAGGATTCTTACCTCTTCCCGTTTTGCCTTTGCCCTAGAATGAAGAGGGATCGATCGGGTGGTAGAATCGATGTTAATCCGCTGTGGTTGTGATGTTTATTGGTAAGTTTGATGTTAGGAAGGGCTTAGGAATGGTGGAGGGTTGTTGGGAGAGTGTTTGAGAGGTTGTGGTATGTTTTTGGCTCGGTTTGGAATGTTTTCGGACATTTAATGACATGTCCAGACCCCCGATAACGTATGTTTATTTTGAAATTAACGTATGCTAACAAAATGCAGATTTTTGGAAACAGACTATGAGTAACGTATGTTTAATTCAATGATTAACATACGTTAATCCTTATTAACGTAGGTTTAATGGCAATTAACATACGTTAATTGCATGCCAACAGCTTTACTTAGGATTTTCCGACCTCCTTTGATTCCTAACATGCGTATACTTATACATACATGCTTATAACTTAAAATAAATATTATATCAACTTAATTAACATAAATTAACATTGAATTAAACCTTATTTAACATCTAAACACAATCCCATTAATTCATCATCTCATTTTAGTGTCGTTCAACTCATTTACCAACAATGCACATCTAGAATGCATCACAAAATTTTCAAGGCTTTTTTCGCAACTTTAAAATCTTTCACTCTTCACCAATTATACATTATTTCATCATTTACATTTTCATTCAAGGATATGGGCTAATTTTCGGAGCGTTACATATTTGGTATGAATTATTATTTATAATGTAAGAAAATATAAAATTAAATTTTAACATCTAAAATATTGCTAAAATAATGAAGAAATAAGTATAATTTATTAAAATTATTATTTGTATAAAATAATTAATAAAAACACATTATAATTTATATTATTAAAATTCATATAATTATAATGTACAATAACCAATGGTATCACGCAGATCAAATCATCCAAGCAGCCTGTAACAGTACACATTTCAGAAAATATTTAATCTTAAAAAAGAAAAGAGAAGGCAAGAGAAACAAAAATCACATAAAATTTCAACCAAAAAAGAATCCACAAAATAAAACATTTTTATATACAAAATCGGAAAACGAAAGGAATTAGAGTTAGACTTGGAGTTGGAATTAATTACAACACTCATTGCCAAATTTTAATTATTTCTTAGTTATCCTCACTCTTTTCCTATAAATTCCATTCCATAATCAGATAATAATGTCTACTTGTAAACCCCTTCTTTCCTTTCATAATTTGTCGTCAGAATCACAACACAATCATCGCCAACACAAGTCAAAACACTAATCTTTGCGCCGATTTTTTTTTTCTTTTGTTAGGGTTTCAGGTAAATCCGTTTCATTGTTTCCGATTTTAGTACTTCTGTTGATTTCGATTTTAGGTTTTTCAAAGTTTGTATTTTTGGATGCTTTTTAGTAGTTTTTTGACTGTTTATTGATGGGTTTTTGTTTGTTGAATATATATGGTTGTTTGATGTATGACGATGGTGATAGGTGTAATTATGTGTATTGATGGATTTATGTAGATACATTGTGTTTGTGGTTGATGATTAGTGAGTCTTTGCACATATTTTTATATGTATAGATGGATATGTTGATGTTGTGGTTGATGATGGATGCGTTTTGCTTGGTGTTTGCGAAGGAACTTAGCGCAACATGGAGCGAAAAACAATAGAGTTGGACGAAGGATGGCAGTTTATGCAGAAGGGTATTATGAAGTTGAAGGGTATTTTGGAAGGCTCTTCAGAACAATTTTTTTCTGAGGAGTATATGATGCTGTACACGTGAGTTGATGTTTGTTTTCGGTTTGGTTGTGCTTCGATTGATTATTGCGGAAAAATTGGTTTCTTTCTGTGTTTCTAACTTGTGCCTCCGTTGCAGAACGATTTACAACATGTGTACTCAGAAGCCTCCCCATGATTACTCCCAACAACTTTATGACAAGTATCGAGAGGCGTTCGAGGAGTACATTACATCAACAGTAAGAATATGTGTTTAATTAGTTTTTAAATAAATATTGTTTTTGTTTTTGGAAATAATAGGACCCTATTTTATAATTTAGAAATTGTAATGATTTTCTCACTATTATTCTCCCTAACCTGGGTTGCCCTTTTATTTCGGTTATGAATATTTGCTTCTGCAAGATATTCTTTGGTCATGTGTCTACTGCATAGTTGACTGTATAAGAACACATGGGTTTATTATGGTGTAAGGAAAGAGTGTTATTAGTTCATGTAATATGGTTTTTTAGTGGATTGACATTATTAACATAGCTTTTGGTGCAATGAAAGAGAGTGTTTTTAATTGATGTAATATGGTTTTCTAGTGGATTGACATTATTTGGGTAATGTGTTTAAAGGTTAAGTAACCAACCCTTGAAAGGGTGTAAGTACCCTTATGAAGCCGAAATGTTTAGAGAAGTCTTGTCTATAATATTTTCTGGTGGTGTTTCCTTTGTTTTCCTCATGATGTAGGTTTTGGTCTCTTGGTTTTATGCTTCTGTTTTAATATATCTTTATTTTTGCTTTCCTATTAGGTATTGCCAAGTATAAAAGAGAAACATGATGAGTACATGCTCATGGAGCTTGTCAGAAGGTGGGCTAATCATAAAATTATGGTCAGGTGGCTATCACGTTTTTTCCATTACCTTGATCGTTACTTCATTGCCCGGAGATCTCTTCCTGCGCTCAATGATGTTGGGCTGACTTGTTTCCGTGATCTGGTAATTTAGTGCATCAGCTTATTGGATTAGGCTGAAGAAAGATTAGTACTTAGTTTGATTTGTTTACCTACCTAATTTAGTAGTTAAGCACATTCTCTACTTGTTTAAGGTTTATCAAGAAGTAAATTGTAAAGCAAGGGATGCTGTTATTGCTTTGGTAAGTTTCTTTTTTTTTTTTTCAACAACTTCCTTTAGTTAGTTCTACTTGAAATGTAGGTATTCTTAGTTATATATCTGATTAGAGTATAAGTATGTTTATATACATCTATTACAATGCTATCATACCTAATTTATGGTAATTTACCTAACTAATGTACTGCTGCCTAACTAATAAAGTTTAATGGAAACTTTACAGATTTGGCTTATCATGTTCACATGTTAATTCCCACAATAACTGATCATGTTCACACTTTAATTTGAACACTTTTGCTTCTCTTTCTCTTTTACTTAACTTTGTTGATTCTGTAATTTTTTCTTGACCTGGATGATTGTGCCTGTATGTGAATAGATAATGTCATATGTCAATGTCATGCAATCAAGAATTGTGGACTAAAAGCCTTTTTGGTTATTGTGCTA
>CANYCX011110628.1:0-11179 GCA_948193385.1 Breynia disticha f. nivosa | reverse complement strand
ATGAAGTAGAGAGAGATGGAGATATGTATATATATAAAGAATTGAGAATTGACGGTTTTACCCCTCGGCTCAACCGTTGCTCTCTCTTCAATTTTCTCTCTCCCAGTTTTCCTAACTTCATCCGATTTTAAAATCTCATGTCCTTCTACACACTTCCACCAACTAATACCTAATTTTTCTTGCGAAAAAAATTTCCTCATGAATTTTATAAATATTCTGAAAAACTTTAAAAATTTTTGAAAATGGAGGCGTTACAAACAGCCTTGGAATCTTTAACAAGTAAGCATTGATTTGAATTTGCTTTAATGAAAGTAAAGTCTCGTGTGTGAAATCAAGCAAATGGAAATGTGGTATTTCAACTATGTATATATTATCCTAATAATTGATAAACATTTTAGCATTACATCATGTTTGTGTAAGTCGTAGTCCCAAACATTGTCTATTGGCTACATTTATAATGAAGACGTTTAATTCTATCTTTCTATAATATTGTGCATAAAGAAAGAATAGAATTCCATGATCAAATATATCAATGCTTAGGTTGGCATATGTGCAATTTCATTTTAAATATGCCTAGCTAGTCCCTACTAAGGGAATAATATGTGAATTAAGACTAGTATGCTCTTTTTAACTTAGTGGGTTCAGTCCTACAGAACATAAATACATGGGATATCAGTCAAAATCATAGATATGTGTTTAGGACATGGTATTCAGATTAGATCCACTAATGAAAACAACTACATGGTTTGGAGTCATAAGTAGTTCTCATATGTAAGTCCTACATTAGAGTTCTTAGACTTAAAATATCTATAAAAATCTAAATGGATTTTTTGTATACTTTGACATATGCCTAACATGCCCATAAAATGGTGATAAGTATGGGTATGATTGGGTATTCAATGGTTCATGTTAAAGAGAATGAGAGAAGTGAAGGAATTACCCGCTCTCAAAGAGAGAAAAAACGCCCCAGCCACTTGATTTGTGAACTGGAAAGAGTGTAGCCCCACCCAGATTAAATAATGAGTTTCATTATTTATTTGAAATATTTCAAAATCATTGGAATATCAAGAAAAAGGAATTAAGTGAATAAGCATGACTGGTCAATGCCTTCTGGAATTTCAACATAGGGACTATGTAAGATTGTACTAGGTCAAACTGATGTCACAGTATCTTCATTTTATTTGGATTTTCATAATATTTCACTAGAGTTTTTTATGACCTTAGTAATTTTTTATTCCTATTTCTAAAAATAAATGGACCTATAGGACTGCACACGAAGACTAGGACTAAAATGGGTAAAATTAACATTTCTATTTCAGAAGTATATTTATGCCATTTTAAGGACATATATGTGAGGCTTGAAAATGTGCAAATTGAACACAATATAGGCCTAATAAAAACATAGTTCACAGCTATCTAATGATTAGTTCTAATTATGTGCTGAATAAGAAACTAATTGTGTAGATATTGGAATCATTGTTAGATAAGGATTAAGACACATTTGGACATGTATAAGAGGAATTAATGTCCTAATTATCCATTATAATTATTGGATAAATCCTAATTGATTGAAGATTAAAATTTTGAATTTAAATCAAAGTGGATTTAAGGCTAAAAATTAGGAGTTTTGGATAAGATAAAGATATGGATAAGTTTGAAAAATTTTTCCACCTAAAGAGATGAGCTTCACCTCTTTTCTTATTAATTCTAATCTAATCTAAATTATATTTTGAACTCAACAATGAGTTCTAATCTTAATTGGGGATCAGTTGGGATAAGTATATGGTAGGATAAGTTCAAACTTTAGTTTTTTTATCTCTCCTCTCACTTTTAGGATTCCTAAAAGTGCTCTATAAAAGGAGACACTTCCTTCTATGTTTTTTTATGGTTCTTATTCATGAAATATAATGTCTAAGGTGAGAAAATTTTTTTTTCTTGCTAATAATTTTCTTGTAACTGACCACTTCAAACTGGACTTGCACTCGTCCTTTTCAAGGACTAATCCTGTGTGTGAGAACATAGAGGGAGGTCACATGCAAGTAGCTCCTTTGTGACATGTTTTAGACAACTTGAAAGTTTTATAGGGTGGTTACTACATAGTAGTTACTTTATATCACATCCCAGACACAATATTGGTCAATTCTCGAGGCAAATTCCATAAACTAGTTAAGTTTTTATAAAGTTGTGCATTTTTGGATCTTGGATGATTTTTATGGTTGTTCTTGCACGTTTTTAATTTTTTTCTACCGTTCAAACCTTTATAAGAATATTAAAATCCAAGCACTTCAAGTAATGGCTGAGAAGTGTTTTATCAATTAATGATTTTAGTTAAACAAAGTTGATACAAATTATTAAGAATCTATGATGATAGATTGTGTTGGTCTAACTTGAACAAAGATAGTTCATCTTTATGTCAAGATTTGAGTTTATTAAAAGAACAACTTGAATAGAATTGAATTAGCATTATCTATATATTCAATTAAGTAAGCTATGAATGTGCTAAGGGTAAGTATCATGAGCATTGTAAACTCACAGTTGGTGAATGTTCATAATTTAAACTTGTCATAAGTTAACAAAAAACTCTCAAGAGTAAACTATGTAACAAATTCCAATATTGAATCTAAATAGGTTGCAACAATATTGGTTGTAAACAAAGTTTAAGGATTGAGGGATTTCTGTATTGGTTTAGGAATGATCCCAATTTTCCTAATTCCATTGGAAATTTCGTGTGACATTAATGAGGTTAATGCACATACTAAGAAGTCTCGATCACATCCTAAGTCCAAACTAATATTCAGGGATTATCATTTAGAGTGATAGATTTAAGATCGAACTTCAATGTTATCAATGATGATTTATTTGATCATTGACAAAACAGTCGTCTTTGTTTCAAATTTAGAGGATATGCAGTATCTCTCGATTTGAGGTATAAGCTTGATTGGGCCTAATGTTAGTGGGAGACTATTGGTGTAAGCCCTAGTCCAAAGCATTATTTGCGAATTACATTCATAGTTAAAGTATTTAATTCTATCTTTCTATTACTTTTGTTCATAAAGAGTGAATATAATTCCATGATTGAGTATCTTGATGCCTAAGTTAGCATATATGATGCAGATGCCTATACGACCTTAAAGCGAGAGATTTCATTCTAATATCCCTAGTTGGTCATTACTATAGGAATAGTATGTGAATTAAGCTTAGCATCCTCTTTCTAACTTAGTGAGTTTGGTCCTATGAAACATAAGGACATGAGAGTAAGAAATCATAGATACATGTCTAGGACATGGTATTTGGATTAGATCTGTTAATAAGAACACTACATAGTTCGAGGTCATATGTATTTTTCATATGCAAGCCTTACATTGGGGTTCTTAGACTTGAAATATCTACAAAAATCTAGATGAACTTTTGTATACTTTGACATCCACCCAACATGCGCTTTAAAGGGTGAAAATATATGTATGTGTTGGTTCATGTTAAAGAGCATAAGAGAAGTGAAGGAATTACCCACTCTCGAGGAAAGAAAAAAATGCTACTAGCCACTCGATTAGTGAATTGGACAGTGTATGGACACACCCAGATGAAATAATGAGTTTCATTATTTATCTGAAAGAGTTTAGTGTCACTAGAATATTAAGAAAATAAATTAACCAAATAAGATATTTTTCTTTATCTTTATTGTATGGTCTATAATTTTGACTTTTTTCTAAGATATTTTCTTTTTCTATAAGGTTTATTTTTATCATAATAACCATAAGACTGTGGTGTGTAAATTGTTGTTTTACAAAATGCCCAAGCCTGTTTTTTAATCTGTTCTTGTATTGTTGCTTCTATACATTTATCTTGTAATAGTTTAAAAACAAAAGTTATCATAGGTCCTATTCCTAATCCTTTAGTTCTTTCTAATTTTTTCCATTAAAACGTTCCATTCAAAATGTCCTTCACAACATGTAAAACCTGTCCATGGTTTAAACCATTCTTCTAACTGTAACTGGTTATAGCCTGATTTTAAATCAAATTTACTAAAGATCTTTTTTCCTTGTATTAAATTAATGAGATTATCTTTATTTTGAATATTATATCCATCATCTACTGTGTTATCATTTAATCTTTTATAATTATAAACTATTCTAGCTTTTCCTCTTTTTATTTTAGAATGATTTCTAACAATAAAAGCTGTCGTTCTATGAGGACTTTCTGATCTTCTAATTAATTTTTGTGTTAGTAATTCTGGAATACTTTATTTATTTCTTCAACTAGAACTGCTTTATTTAATTTTTTAATATCTATTAAGACTTGTTCTATCTGACTTTTAATAAAATCACTATTTTCTTGTTGCTATTGTATTAATTTTCTGTTTTCTTTAATTAATGCTATTAATTTTTCTATAATCAAATTATCACACTTGTTAAATTTTTCTAAAGATTCTCCTAAATTAATAAGTAAATCTGTAACTGTATTTAATTGTTCTGACTCACCGTGTCCATGCCTTATGTAATTCAAATATTTAGGGTGAGGAATTATGTAAGATTGTACTAGGTCAAAAGGATGTCACAACATCTTCATTTAATGTGGATTGTCATAAAATTTTTCTAGAGTTTGTTTATGACCTTTATGGATTAATTATCCCTATTTCCAACATTAAATGGATCTGTAGGATTTCACATAAAAAATAGGTCTGAAAGCGGGTAAAATCGGCATTTCCATTCAAAATTATATTTGGGCCATTTTAGGGACAAATATATGAGGGTTAGAAATTTGTAAATTCAACACAATGTAGACCCAATGAAGGCATAGGATACAAAAATCCAATGATTAGTACTAATCATGTATTAATTAGATAACTAATCATGTGGATGAAAGATCTCTAGTTGGAAAAGGATTAGGACACGATTAAGACATATTTTGTCTAAAAAATGTGTGCCCAATGTGGGAGGATAAAGATTTATAATTATCCACTGCAATCCTTGGCTAAATCCTAATTGATTAAGGATTCAAAATTTGAATTTAAGTCAAAGAGGGATTAAAGGCTAAAAATAAGGAGTGACAAGGTTAAGTAAGATCACGTTTTAGGATAAGAATTATCTTAAAAGTGTGATTTACTTAAAGAGATAAATACTATCTTATCTCCTACTAATCCTAATCTGATTTAAATTAGAATTTAAATTCAAATATGAATCATAATCTAATTCAAATTTGGCTATGATAACAAAAAGTTAGGATGAGGAAAACACTAGAGTTTTTATCTCTCCTCCCTTTTAGGGCCCTTGGCCATATTCTATATAATGAGACCTATTCTCTTTGTTTTGAGTCTTCTTGGATGTGACTTACATGTAATTACTTTAAGTTTCAAGGTACAAAACCCTAAACTAGCAAACTAGCTTTTGCATTAAATGTGTAAGGTTCTGGGTTGGCATTCACTATGGTTGTTTTTATCTTAATTTTACAAAGTCTTCCATTATGCCAACATGAACTAAAGTCATGTGAAACCTAGTACCTTTTATCAACATATTTACACAATAAATTTTATCCTTGTTTAATAACCAAACTCATCAATTGTAACGCCCTAAAATTTCTAATTAATTTAATTTTAAATAAAATACATAGAAAAATGAGGGAAATTTTTTTCTCCACCCACATGACATCCCCTTTCTTATTCATTTCCTCCATAGCTAAAAACCTCCATCCACCATTACTTTCCACAAACCCTACACCTAAGGAGAGTTCCAAACTCAGTTCTTGACCTGAATCAAGGTAAAATGCTCGGGACACCTTAGTGTGTACGAGTGTGCCAAAAACTATGGGTGCATAAGTGTGCAATTATAAGCATTCAATAATTTATAACTGATACTCTCGATCGGCGAGGCTCGTTTGCAAACGTCAAATTGGGGCACTAGGGTTCCAATTAAATTGAAATTAAAAGGGATCACAGGTGATCATACTAAGGAATGCATTAAATGGCATGCATTCTCATTCATCATGTGCACTTAAGGTGCTTGCTTTTATAATAGCAAATGTAAATGCTATTATGTACTTATGATGATGCTTATTGGAAATATGACTTGATGTTGAATGAAGTGTATTGATGCTATGTTTTTTTGTATGGGTTGTGGATATGTGAAATATTTTGAGAATGGAATTAAGAAGGCTTGAGATTTACTTGTGAATGCTAAGTGTTAAATATTTTCTTGTGTTTAGCTTGTGAATGTAAATCTATCAAATTAAATTTCATAGACACATTCAATGATATGGTTTTGGAATGGAATTTGTGAAGTATGATGCAGTATGTATTTATGTTTGACATGTATTGAAAGGGGAACGGTGTTGTGTATGTTTGCCAAAAGTATGATAATGAGTATAGATTTTGATGCCTTGTAATGATGATGATGAATAAAAATTAATAAATTCATGGTTATGTTGATCATTGAGGTGAGATTGAGTTTGAGAATGCTTGGAAATTACTTGTGAAATATTAACTATGATTGGGATTTAATTGCTGACCAAAAATTGCTAAGCAAAAGTGACTGCCAATCAGTAATGTTCATGACTGTCCTCAGTCACGATCGTGACTAGCATTCTGGCAAAAAATGAGGGTTATTAGCAACTAGTCACGTTTGTGACTAAACTCAGTCACGTTCGTCATGCCTCTTTCGTATGACCATCCTCACTTTTGGATGAGCGTCACGAACGTGACACAAGGTGTCACGAATGTGATGCCTCTTCTGGATGACCTTCCTCTTGAAAAATAGAGTGTCAACATGACACAGGGTGCCACGAATGAGACACAATTTGTGAGACCATGAGTCACGAATGTGACCCTCATTCTGGAGGAAATTATACATGTTCAAGGGGAGCCACGAGTGCCATTTTGGCACCACCATTCGTGACCCAAGGTGCCGCGAACGTGGTACCCATTCTGGACCCCAATTTCATTCGAGTGAGAGCCACAAATGCACCATTTTCATGAGTCACAAATGTGACATTATGAGTCACGAACGTGACCATGCTACTGTCCATCTTTTCCTTCAAATATTATGAGTCACGAATGGTAATTTTTAAGCATCACCATTCATGACACAAGTGTCATGAATGTGGTGCATGGTTTGGCTCAAATCTTTGTGTTCAGATGTTTTTAAAAATGTTCATTTTCTTCCATACTTCATAACTTTATTATGTTCTTAATGATGTACTATTGTTCCATACCATTTGCTTTAGGAAATCTTCATGCTGTACTATGACACTTAGATAAAAGCAAGTATTTGAAATGAAATCATAATTGTAAAGTTAGATACTAACCCAATAGAGAAGAATACAAGAATATAAAGGGATTTAATATACATTGTAGCTCTATCACATGAATGTTTTGAATGCTTGTGTGGTTATATGGTGGATTAATTTTGTCAATGTGAGCTTGTATACATATATATATATATATATCTTGAGAAATTATTAAGCAAGGTAAATATATGGATATATGTGAATGCGATTTCTATAGTGAAAGTTGTCCATTTCGGTAAGTGTTGCTTATTGATTTTCATAACTCATGCGTTTTATGCCTGCCATATTGGCAGGGACTTGAGGGGATTCGACGGGAAGGTGGTAGATTATTTTGCTTGCTCTGACTCATACTAGAAGGACTGAAGAACCAAGGTACACCGTGCACTAGTGTCTAGTTGAATATGTCATACAATTGTTTGTATTGAACATTATAGTGCATCCATTCATTTTGACGAGTTATATTTGAAATGGGATCTACTTGGTGTCTCTCATCCAATGTTTAGCAATAGAGGGATCAGTGGTGCCAGAGAGTCTTAAGGAGGATGAGTTGTACCTCCGTTCAGAAAGTCAGTATGCTACATCCTTGCTCGAGGGTGAAGCGATTAATTTGTGGGAGATGGTCCCTGGAAGCTTAAACGAGCCTCTCACCATGACTTGGGAGGAATTCCAAAAGGTTTCCACTGAGAAGTATACCCATCCAGTGTATAGGAGAGAGAAGAAAGCGAAGTTCCTCAGGCTCGAGCAGGGAGATCTCTCAGTGGCAGATTATGAGGTCAAGTTCACTCGTCTCTCTAGGTATGCGCTAGAGGAAGTGGCGACGGATAAAGCTAAGAGAGACAGATTCGAGATGGGATTAAGGCATGAGATCTGCCTCTTACTAGCGGTACAACCCCCTAGCTACTCAGCTTTGCTTACAACTGCATTGCGAGTAGAAAAGGCTCTTGGGGTAAAGAAGCCTTGAGAGGCTAAGAATGCCAAGTATGCTGGAAGCTTTGGTGGAAAGAAGAGCTTTAGCTCCTATGGGTCTGGAGTAACCAAGGGATCCAAGAAGTTTAGTGGCAGAGGAGCAGGATCTGTGTGGAGATCATTTACCAGGCCTAGTTAGAGGAGTAGGTTTAATGGGAAAAAGAATCCCAACGCGATTTGTTACTACTGTCGGAAGAAGGGACGCCTAGCTAGGGACTGTTATAAGAAGAGGAATGATAAGGCTAGGGCCTAACACACCCAGAGCAGTGTTGGGGATAGCCAGAGGAGCACTAGTGGGAACAGAGGTCAGGGTGTACCTTCTGAGAGGGCTAGATCACACTCTAAAGGTCCTTGGACGACCCAAACACCAGAACTAGCAGCGTCTCAGGCTAGAGTTTATGCTATAATTGGAGGAGATGTTGTGGATAACCTGAACGTCATTTTTGGTATAGTTTACATTTTGGGTCTACCTACTTACATGCTTATAGACTCTGGTGCATCATGTTCATTTATAGATTTTAATCATGCATTGAAACTAATGGTGAAGGTAAAAACCTTAGATTATATTATAGTGGTGTCAATAGCGTCCGGGGAAGTGGTGAGAGTGAATAATGCGGTGAGATCTTGTCCGATAGTGATAGGCAACCGTGTGTGAACCCCATTTTCCCAAAGTTCAGTTTTTGTTAAACCTCAATTTTCGCACCAATTTTTTCTTTTTAAATAACAACACCACTGAAATCGAGAGGATATATATATATATATATATATATATATATATATATATATATATGTAGAAAGAATGACATACATGGATCTCATTTAAACCGGCCCAAAATACAAATCAACTGAAATATGCGGAAGCTAATGGTTTTCAGTTTAAAACAATGCAAGTGCTAAGCCAATACTATCATTTATATTGCTACTGTCTATACAAAATGCAAAAGTATAGTGTATCCAAAAATCCACTAGGAGCCGACCTATTGCATGTATCATATGTACGCGCTCCGCCCATAAAGGAAGATCCTGCACCACGCTACTGTCGCTCTGCACACATATACATAGCAAAATAGAAGGTGAGTATAAAGAATACTCAGTAAGCGACCCTTATGGTTATTATGCTGAATGAGCCTCTACGTGTTGGGAGCAAGGTTTGAGGTTTAGGAGGGTGTGGGAAGGTGTTTTTTGTGCTAGGTTTTGAGGGAAAAGAGCTGGGGAGGTTTGGTTCTCAGGTAAAATGTTTTCTCTCTCTTTGCAAAGTAAAATACATGTTTTAATTCGACATTCAGAAAGGACGAACGACCATGAGAAAATGCCTATGGCCATTCCATGTCGCCGTTTCCCCTGTCTGGGAAGCCAAACGGCCATAGGAAACTGCCTAGCTGACTGTTCCCTGGCTGTTCCTGGCCAAAACGCCGACATTTTTCCACCGAATTCTCGTAATACTATCATAAAATTTTTGGGACGTTACAACTCTCCCCCTTAGGAAATTTCGTCTCCAAATTAAAACAAGCTAGGTTCAACTCAAAACAATGGAACTCACACCAAACAATTCCTAACTCACAGTTCTTAAACTTAAATAACCAATAAAGTCGGAACATACCTCGTTTTATGCAGCTTCGGGAAAGAGATGCGGATATTTCTCCCGAATATCGCTCTCCGCCTCCCACGTAGCCTCCTTAGGTGAGTGGAAACTCCACTTTACCTTAACCATCAGAATCTCATGATTCCGTAGCTGTCGGACCTGTCGGTCTAAAATCTCCACCGGCTCCTCCTCGTAAGTGAGATCCTCTGCGATCTCCAACTCTGGCTCCCTCAACACATGACTGGGGTCAGATCTATATCTCCTCAACATTGACACGTGGAATACGTTGTGGAGTTGAGACAACTTTGCAAGTAGCTGAAGCCGGTAAGCCAGTGGCCCCACACTCTCTATGATCTCGTATGAACCTACATACCTCAGACTCAGGTTTCCTCTTCGGCCAAAACGGATCACTCCCCTCCAAGGTGAAACTCGTAGGAATACCCTATCGCCAACCTCATACTCAATCTCCCTATGATGCCTGTCAAAGTAATTCTTTTGCCAATCTTGCGCATCCTGCATACATCTTTTGACAACCTTTACCTTCTCTAGGGTCTGCTGCACTAGTTTCGGTCCCTCAATCTGTCTCAAGCCCTCTACGTCCCAGTAAGCCAGACTCTGACATCGTCTCCCATATAACACCTCATAGGGTGCCATCTTGATGCTGGAGTGGAAACTGTTATCGATCAAAGATAGGTGGTCGTCCTAGTTACCTCTGAACTCCAATACGCACACCCTCATCGTATCCTCCATTGTCTGGATCGTCCTCTTTGACTGCCCGTCATTCTAAGGATGGAATGTCGTACTGAATCGCAGTCTGGTACCCATGGCATCCTGCAAGCTCCTCTAGAATCTTGAAGTGAACCTTGGGTCCCAGTCAATACAATAGACAAAGGTACCCTGTGAATCCTAACAACCTCTGATACATATAAGCTCGCAAAAATATCTAAGGTGTCATCATGTCGGATCTCGAGAAAATGTGCCGACTTTGTGTGCCGATCCACTACCACCCAAACTGCGTCATGCTACCTGAAGGTCCTCAGCAAACCTACAATGAAATCCATCGTTATCTTTACTCATTTCCACTCCGGTATCTCAAGCGGTCTCAACTTCCCTGTTGGAGCTTGATGTTCTGCCTTGATCTACTGGCACGACAGACACAGTGCTACAAACTCTGCAATCTCCCGTTTCATGTTAACCCACCAATACAGGTCTCTTATATCTCGATACATCTTGGTACTACCAGGGTGTACCGAGTAGGGTGAAGAGTGAGCCTCCTCCATCAGTCTCTCCTTGATCTCTGGTATGTCTGGAAAATCGTCCTGCGTAATGTAGCACCCCTTCCTCATCTAATCG
>CANYCX011109541.1:0-10783 GCA_948193385.1 Breynia disticha f. nivosa | reverse complement strand
TGTGAACTTTAAAACATGTGTTTAAGTTGATTATATGTTATGTGAACTTGTGCATGTGAACCTCTGTGAACCTTAGAACGTGTTAATCAAATACATGTATATGTTATGTGAATTTGCTAATGTGAACCTTTGTGAACTTTGAAGAACATAAACTTTTTTTATGAACTTGTTCATGTGAACCTCTATGAACTTTAAAACATGTGTTTAAGTTGATTATATGTTATGTGAACTTGTGCATGTGAACCTATGTGAACCTTAGAACGTGTAATCAAATACATGTATATGATATGTGAATTTGCTAATGTGAACCTTTGTGAACTTCGAAGAACAGAAACTTTAAGATTTTATCTCTGTTGTGATATTCTAGAAAATTGTGAGATTATGGAATTTTGATAACAAAATTGATTTGAAACTGCAATTAAGAAGAATAATTTCACTTGATTTATACCTGGGTTGAAGCATACCAGTTGATTTCTTCAAATTATCTTCATCGTTTTTCTTTGATTTTTGATTTCCAGAAAATTGTTGTGAACTTTGAATTGCTTTTTGATTTTCTGCAGATGATAATTGTGTTTGATGGTGTTTTCGTTTTTTGATTAATCTGTTTTGGAATGATTGCTTTTTTAAAAGTTGAGAATATTTGAAAGAGAGATTTTAGGAATGAGATCAAATCTCATATATTTTTTACAGTTATTTAAGGGATTGCTATTTTTTAAATATAGTTTTCTTGTGTTGTTATTTTTACAATTTACAAAATTAATGGCTATTTGCTCAATATGTAAACCTTAAATGTAATGTTTGTTAAATTTTTCCGTTGTGAATGTGTATTTGTCGTTTTTGTGGGCTATTTTGAAGCTTCTCAATCCTAAAATAACAGAGGAATGTCACCACATGACATCTTAAAGTTTGACTTTTCCACAAATACTACATTTTGAAACCTAAACCACCATATGTCACTTTCTTCAAACTTATTACTGAAATACTACTTATCCACCGCATGTCCACAAAACATCCACAAATTGATCAAGTTGTGGATATATTGTTGATATGTTGTGGACATTGATTTTTTTTAAAATGTCCACAATATATCCACAGAGCGCCCACACATTGATTAATTTGTAGATGTGTTGTGGATATATTGTGGACATTTGATTTTTTATAAATTCGATTTATGTGTGAAAATCTTTATAAATATCCACAAAACATCCACACATATAATAAATATCCACAATATATCCACACACATAACAGTCCACACATAAATGTGCCACTAAAACCCCTAGCCGTTATTTTATATCGACCTCATTTACGCATTATCCACGCTTTATCCACAGCCTATCCACGAATAATAATAAAAGAAAATAATCAAGTTTTGATAAACTAAACAAAACTTAATTAATTAAATAAAAATGAATGAAAAAAACTCCCACGATTGTTGCATCTTTTTTGGTATTATTACTCTGAAGCAACAAGATTTAACCTTTAAATATTAATCGTCGATTTTTTTCCAAGTTTATGTTTTGCTCTAATTCGATTTAGTTGTGTGGAAATGATGATATAAAAAGAAAATAAGAGCAATGAAGTAATTAATTACAGTAACAAACATATACTATAAAAAATTGAAAAGAGGAAGAAAACTGTGAAAAAAGTAAAAAAACGAGAAAAAAAGAGGAGAACGAGAAAAATGAGAGGTTGAATGATTTGTGAAGATTTTTCTATTATATAGCTTGTTATTTTTTGGAATGAGTTTCAAAATATGTTAATTAAGAAATATGTTTCATTTGATATTAAAAAAAAATCAAACTTTAATATGACACTTGTGTCCTTTTCCCCAAAGTCTACTCTAAGATTTTGAGGAAGCTCTTTGAGAGAACTAGGCTTTCTATATGCAAAATCCATTAGAATTTTTACATGAATGACATCTCTAATAATAACAATTAAAAAATACAACTTTTGGAAGTTAATTGAGTAATTAGTGAGTATATTTTAAAAAAAAAATATGATAAATGGAATTATAAAAAGTAGGCATATTTAAAAATAAATGTTAAAAGTTTATATTATAATTAAAACGTGTCCCTCCATGTAATAATCCTAAATCCATTTAATGGCCTGAAAAAGCTTTCTTCTCTGTTCACAACAATGGGCCTGTTTCCGAAGCATCTTCCAAACGGAAATTGAAGTCAAATTCACAATCTGCTGTTTCTGTTTCTTTGTTTTTATTTGAAGAACATGATGCGGTGAGATTGAAAACCGCTGTCGGTCTTAATGATATACAGTCAAACAGGGTAGCCATTTTGTTCTCTTGCACATCCTTCAATAATTACGTTTCAAATCTACTTGATTTCGGCATTTAGTAGTAATGGAATGTATTGCCAAACTATGAAGTTAAGTTGAATTAGGTGCTCCATCTTACCAACTCACCGAACCCTTTTCTCTTCTTCATACTCTTCCCTCGTCTTCACAATTTGGACCGACAGATGCGACTTTGTATCGCTTCAACATTACCTGTTAATATGATTAACTTAAGTTTAAACCCAAAAATTAAACACAAATTCAATCTATTTAATAAACGAGTTGACGTGTTAACCTATTTAACCAACACAATTACATAGAAGTAACCATTTATGATAAAATTATACGAGATTAGACATGAATTAATTTTTGTATTGTTTATTTAATAAATAATGATATTATATAGAAAAACTAGTAATACGATTACGTTGTGCTGATCTGAATTGTCACACCCTAAGATTAGACAAATTTATCACATGGATTATGAGTTTGACCATTTTAATTGATACGTATTGTCTCATTTATTTATATGAATTAACAAGTTAAATGAGTTAAAAATTAACTTATGTAACATCTATTTTCTCATGACTCATATATAAATTCCTTTAGGCATAATTTTTTCCTTAAATATATAGTCTCATTTAATTTTTTATTTTCTCAAATCAAATCTTTTATATAATTTTTAAAATTATTTATAAAATTTAACTTGTCATAACAAATCTTAATCGGATCATGTCAAGTTTACCTACTTAACCAAATTTTTAATGAGTCATAAACATATAAATTCATTTACAACTCAAACTAATTTATGTCATACGCAAATCCGTATAGTTTCGTATCAATTTGGGTCGGGTTGACAAGTAGGATAATTGACAGGTCTAACCCGTATAGTTTCGTATCAATAAGGGGTGACATTTTAGTTTGGTACAGCCTAATTCGAATGCTTCAATTTAATTCTGTTTTTCTGCACTTTAAAAAAGTTAATAATGTTGAACTATAATTAACTTACCATGTTAGCATTATCATTGAGATGGATAAATATAAAATAACATCATACGTTAACTTTCTAATCGAAAAAGTACATCAAATTTAAATCTATGATTAATTCATCTAATGATTTCGAAAAAAAATGATTAAGTAATCTAATTAAGAATATCCAGATATGTATAGGTAAGTAATTAATCACGAAATCTCACAAACAAGAATAAACACTGCAACTAATTAGATTCTTAATCTTGTAAAAAATACTTTACCATAAAAGAAATAAAAAGGCCCCTTTATTTTTTCAACACTGTTCCTATCTTAATCGACGGCTCACCTTCCTTACCAACCGTTGACGTAATCCTACACCATCCAATCTCGATTACGACTCCTTAATTCCAGATAAAACAAAAACAAAAAGTTACCACGTCTTAATTTACTGTTGAAAAGACAGTCTCACCCTTTTTCCTGATTAATTTGTACTTATAAAGATGATTAATTCTGGAAAATGATTTACGTTGAGATTATAATAAAGGAGAGGGAGGTAAATGTAGTTAATCCGTAATTAGCGTGTGTTGATAGTGTCGGAAGTAGTAAATTAAGGTGTCTTAAGGGAAGGAAAAAGTGGAGCCCACCACTCAAATGACAGTGTGAGAATCATCAGCTGCAACAACTATCCATTCGTGAATTCAAAGTAAACCTCTTGTTAAAATCATCACTCTCTTTTCTAACAAACACCATCAAGCTATTCCTCTCTCTCGCTGGATCACGCAATGAAGCTGTCCGCGCTTCACCAATCTTACATCAGCCGCCGAAACGGGAGCTTCCGGAACTCAGCTCAGCTCGATTCCGGTTCTGATGGAGCCGTTAAGTCTCCTGCCGCTATTTTCTGGCTAATCCTTCACGGTGTCTGCTGTCTTGTCAGTCTTGTCCTCGGATTCCGGTTCTCGCGCCTTGTGTTTTTTTTCTTATTCTCAACCTCTTCTTCCAATGTCTACACCGCGCCTTTTCGCCAGCTGTCTACTACTTCGGAAACCACTGATCCATTCTCTTTGACTTCTACTCCAGTTGTTCACTTCCACCCGCCGGTTCCCAACAAAACTGTCACTTCGCGTGTTGTTGTGGGACGCCACGGGATCCGGATCCGGCCTTGGCCCCACCCGAACCCGACGGAGGTGATGCGGGCACATAGGATAATAGAGAGGGTGCAGAGAGAGCAGAGGGTTCAGTTTGGAGTGAAGAGTCCGAGGGCTGTTATTGTAATTACGCCGACATATGTGAGGACGTTTCAGATGATGCATTTGAGTGGGGTGATGCACTCGTTGATGCTTGTGCCGTATGAGGTAGTGTGGATAGTGGTGGAGGCGGGTGGGGTGAGTAATGAGACGGCGGGGATTGTGGGGAAATCGGGGTTGAAGGTTATTCATGTTGGATTTGGTGAGAGGATGCCTAATACCTGGGAAGGGAGGACTGCCATGGAGTCCAAAATGAGACTTCGCGCCTTAAGGTCAGACTGTCCTTGCTTTGTAGTCGAGTTTAGTTTGTTTTCGATTTATAGAATTGTGTGTGATTGTGAAATATGTTTTTCATGTTTTGTGTTTTATTTGTTGTCAAATTTCATCAATTAAGACATTTTTGATGGATTTAGTTGAGCTTGATTGCCAAGATGTTTTTGATGTTTGATTTATATTCAGACTAGGTCAATTTAGTACGCTTTCTATGAATTGAAATATTGAATTGAGCGTGATTGTGAACTATGTTTTTAACGTTTGACTGGCAATCATCTTTAGTCACTTGAGTATGGTTTCAATGAATTGAATTGAATTGAGATTGATTGTAAAATGTGCTTTTGATGTGTGGTGTAAATGAACAGAGTGGTTAGAGAGCAGAGGTTGGATGGGATAGTGATGTTTGCTGATGATAGCAATATGCATAGTATGGAATTGTTTGACGAGATCCAGAATGTGAAATGGTTTGGTGCTGTTTCGGTTGGGATTCTTGCTCACACGGGTGGTGCTGATGGTTTGTCGAGATTGACTGCTGAGAAGGAGGAAGGGGAAGCAAATTCCAGAATGCCTATTCAAGGTCCAGCTTGTAATGCTTCTAATATGTTGGCTGGTTGGCATACATTTAACTCGCTGCCTTATGAAGGGAAGAGTGCTGTTTACATTGGCGATAGGGCAACTGTGCTTCCGAGGAAGCTTGAGTGGGCTGGGTTTGTGCTGAATTCTAGATTGCTCTGGAAGGATTCTGAAGATAGGCCTGATTGGGTCAAAGATCTAGATTCAGTCGTTGATCGGAATGTAGAAAGTCCTTTGTCTCTCATTAAGGAACATTCCATGGTAGAGCCTTTGGGAAGCTGCGGACGGCAAGTTTTGTTGTGGTGGCTACGCGTGGAAGCTCGTGCTGATAGCAAATTTCCTCCTGGGTAAGTCGTTCTCTCTCTTCTCTGCAATCTATCTTCATATTTCTTTTTATCTATGCCTTGAATTATTCATTTGTTAGTTTAATGAAATAATTAACACCTAGATGCATTTCCACAAGTTGGCACATTGGAAAATTACTCAGTAAATTATTTCTGTTATTGACTTGTGCATTTCCATAAGTAAATTGTTTATGTGGAATTCTTCATAAACTATAAATAACTCTGTACATTTATGCCTTTTACCATGATGCTACTGAACTTTTCTCATACATCCATTAGCAAGAGGAATAGAATTAAAAAACCTTGGTTGGATTACACTTGAAACTATAACTTCTGTTAGATTTGTGCTAATTGGATTAATGGATAGAACAAGTTTATGCTAGATTTTTGTCCAAGTTATCATGGGCAGCTTTATGGCATGTCTTGTATGTTATTTACCCACTTTCCATGTGTCATTGCTTGATGAATACTCCCTTTGAACCTGAATAACAATCGCTTAGCAATTTTTTATTATAGAATGAAGATTTTTTTTTTACATATTTTTCCTTATTAACCTCAATTGTCTCCTGAAATTTAATTTAATTGACATTGCAATAAATGATGTCAACGTTAATTTACACTTCAACTTCCAGTATGAGTAAGGGTATTTTTAGTTAATTAATCTTATATTACTTGCATTATAATTATTTTTTTAAATACTGTGAAAATAGTAAAGTGGCCTGGCCTTTTATTCAAGATCTGATATGAAAATAGTAAAGTGTTGAATTGTAAATATCTTGGCTTTGGAATATCTGAGTTGTAGTTACTTGCTTTCTCTGCTGTGAATGATTTCTTACCCAGCCCATTAAAAGAAAGTGTTTTCTTGTTAGCTTTGTTTTTCATATCACGATTGTAGAAAAATTAATCTTGTGGGCAGTTGTTCAATCTTCTATCAAGTTTAGCATAAACTTCTCTGATTTCCTCGCCTTTACTTTTTTTACCTGCAGATGGATAATTGATCCACCTTTGGAAATCACAGTCCCATCAAAACGAACACCATGGCCAGATGCCCCTCCGGAACTCCCTTCAAACGAAAAGACATCTGTTGTGGTCCAAGATCATACCGTTAAGCATTCCACGAAGACTACTCGTTCACCCAGAAGACGCTCGAGAAGTAAGAGAAAGCACGAATCGAAAACCACGGATACACTGGCTTCTACTAAGCATTTAGAACAGAACTGAAATACCAGAAAAGCACTGCTGTGAATTTCATGCTGCTAGCTCAGTGCACCAACCAGGAGGCTTCAATAACGAAGTAAAACTCATTGGTGATCTTTCTCAGGCCGCAGCGAAGACATCCAAGAAGGCAACCGTTCCATAAGGTTAGGCCAGCTGATAAATTGTGCGTTTGAGTTAGAATTCCACCGAGTTCACATTATAATTGTTTTCTTTGTTTGGGTTTAGATGTGGGGTTGATTAGTATTTTGGTTTCATGAAAGAATCGTCGGCAACAGTCCTGCATTTGCAGCCTACAAACGTCGGATTCTGTACTTTCATGTGCCTCAAATTTTTATACATACGATCTTCTTGATAGGAACACAAATTTGTTAGAAATCAAATGAACTGTAATAAAACATCGTTCATGTCTTCACCTCCTTGTTGATTTCTGTACAGTAAAACATTTCATGTTCTTTTAACTATTATAATCTACCGCAAACCAACATCGCGAAGCAAAGAACATTTTGACCCAACAGTTGGTTTGGTGCTACCTCAAGCGTATGCATGCAATTTCCAAAACAGACTTTTTTTTGTTAACTAACTGGTATTCCCACCTTTGACACTAATTTGGAAATAGAACGAGACATAGCTCTTATTTCACGAAGACGATTCTGCTGAAATTCGAACTTCAACCCACACCCAACTAGCGAGCTTCGTAGAGACTGAGTAGTCCTTCAACCATGTCCAAAACAGACAATTGATGATACATAAACTGAAAGTTGATATCATTCTCGTAACATGACACGAGGGGGTAAATTCAAGTGGCAGAGAGCATGTGATACAGGTCAGATAGAGAAGAGCAAGTTGAGGAAAGTGGTAGATGCATCTTACTTTCGGATCAGAAATAATGATAGTGACGTGTTCGCTATCAGTTTGTGGGCCGGAACTAGATCAGAAGCGTCAGAACTGTGGTGGGCGGAACACTTCTGTCTGACAACCGGATGGCGAAAGATTTCTTAGACGTCACGATATGGGTATCGTCAGTTATCATGCAACTATAAACTAATGATTTTGTCCTAATCTTATTAATTTTATCATTTCTTTCTGAAATCTTTACATTTCGAGATGATGTAGTAATTAATTTGTGATATGGTGCATGTGGTCGCATTCTAGGGTATGAACGTACCTATATCTTCGCAAAGTTTTGCCTTGAAAAATCGCATTTTACAGTCCCAATGGCTCAACGTGCATAGAGATTTAAACGAACAGGATCATCCTGAGTTTTAGAGTATTCAAGTTCGACTGATTTAAAATTTCACGAGTTTAAGTTCGAGTTGAATTTTGTATCGAGCTCAAGATTTAGTCACAAACAAATTTGTTTAAAATTCGCAAACAAATGAACATATTCACGAGCATCTTAACTTCAAAGATTTTCCAGAAATAGCAAACATAATACACTCATTCGTAATTCTGATTTTACAATCAATGGTTATTCATACCTAATTGAATATGCTATTTAAGCAGAAGATAAACTAATTTAAAAAACTGTTATCTATCTTACATTCAGATAAGTATTAATAAATACGTATATTTATTAATATGTATTTCTAATATATTTGAAGATAATCAGTAGGATATCATCTCTTAAATTCGTCTCTACTTACAATTATGTTTATTTCTAATATTAAAAGTAACAACTTATTTTAGATTTATTGGAAAATTACTTTTAAATAGAAAATTACTTTTAAATAGAAAATTACTTATTGGAAATGTAAAAAGCTTTTTTCTCTTTTTTCTGAATTAAAATTCAATTTATTTTTTAATTTCAACGTAATTTGTAGTAATTGGATATTTTACGGCATCACCTCTTCAGAAAACTGTATGGGAAGTGACGCAAACTAAACACGGCCTGCTTGGAAGCAGTAACCGGGTTTTCTGGACACTTGAAAATCCTAGACGGTTGATGGCACATCCTCCAAGGTTGACTGGTTGGTGTAATAAATACAACGATTTTTTCTTCTTAGTCCGCGGATTAAGCAATAAAAAGGGTCAACCAGTACATTAAAAATGCGAGGTTCAATCTCTACTCCGTAGTAGTGTTAGAGGAGATATACATGCCTAAATCTTCTAGTTCGCCATATTCCAATAGAGTCTCTCAAACCTTATTTGTAAGTTAGTCCAACCCCTTATCTAAAATTTCTCAACCAAATGAAACAAAGATTTTTTCTTTCCATATTAGGATGGTTTATGAGCCTTCTTAAGCTTTGCACGTGTTTAGAGATGCATCAGCTATTACCAGAAATCAATTTAGCCACGGACATCTGTAAATCCTCTCATCTCCATTGCTGCCAAAGAAAATCCAAATTGTTATGAATTTGAATATCTTTTGAAAGCTTAAATTCGAGTCATAATTTTCTAAAAGTTTAGTTATTTTTTACATAACAATGCCGACCCACTTGCAATATTAAATCCATTTTCGCCCTCTATAAATTCAATCCACAGAACCCTCATTTCATCACAAACTCATTCGCAACTTCACAAACAAGCCTATCTATGGCACCATCACTACCAACCTTAATCATCCTCTCCACCATTTTCACCATCTCACATGCCATGGATATGTCAATCGTAACGTACAATAATGAGCATCCTTCAAGTGAGTGGAGAAGCAATGAGGAGGTCATGAGCTTATACAAACTATGGAAAGCTAAACATGGCAAAACCTGCAATGGGTTAGGAGAGGAAGACAATAGGTTTCAGATTTTTAAGAATAATCTTAGGTTTATCGACGAACATAACTCACAAAACCGTACCTATAAGGTTGGTCTCACCAGGTTTGCTGATCTTACAAACGAAGAGTACCGAAGCATGTTTTTAGGCACGAAGAGTGATCTTAAACGGAGAGTTATGAAGTCCAAGACTCCAAGTCGCAGATATGCTTTCACGTCCGGTGACAGATTGCCACAGTCCGTCGATTGGCGAGCTCAGGGTGCTGTTACTTCCATTAAAGATCAAGGAAGTTGTGGTAGATAAATATTCATTTTTCTTTCCGTTTTTTTTTTTAATTTTGAATTTTGATTACGTTATTATGCATAGTCAAATTATTATCCGAAATTTTCGAAATCTGTTATTTGAAATTTAGAAAGGTTGCTGATTTTTTTAGAGGGCATATTTCGTATTTAAATATTGAGTAATATTTTTCACGTAGAATAATTAGAATATTTTCAACAAACTCTTTAAATCAATTTATTTTTCTTTATTTAATTTTATAAATAAAAAGTGTTTCTAACAAACCTCTTATTTCAACTTAATTATCTTACTTTCGAGGAGTTCAAACACTCATTTTTCATATAACACAATTACACACAACACGAATAATATAAATTTAATTTTTGAAATATTTATGTTGTAAAAATGTTACTCTCTCCGTCTCATATTATATATTGTTTAAAATTTTATATACAGATTAAAAATACAATTAATATGTCTTAATTAATTAATATATATTTTTAATTTTATTTTATTTAAGCATACAAAAAAACATTAAATTAAATTTATATTAAAAATATAAAATTTATAGAAAATAATATGTTAAAATAAAATATTAAATTTTATATTAAAAATATAAAATAATATATACTATGAATATCTTTTTAAAATAATATATATTATAAAATAGACAAAATACTTAATAAAATATTAAATGACATATTCGTTAAAAAAATACTCTAAATTAGAGTGGTGAAATTAGTTTTGGGGTAAGCATGGTGTGAACGAGGAGCATTTTAGTTGGCGGCAGTTACTTTATCGTTATTCGGACTGGTTGTTAAGGCTGGCAGCTTTGAACTTCGGACAAACTGCCACGTGGATGCTCTTCTATGTCTTATC
>CANYCX011109382.1:0-21210 GCA_948193385.1 Breynia disticha f. nivosa | reverse complement strand
GATAATGCAATAAATGGATTCAGGGTGAGAAAGGGTAGTGATTTTTCTAAATGAATTTTAATTCGGGTTGGACAATTTTGCGGATATTCTACATGCCATGAGTTTTCTTATTTATTTTTTTAATTTGTTTTTATTATTTTTTTATTTTAAAATACTAATTATTTAATTAAATTATTAGTATTAACTTTAATAAATTTATTAATAATTTATAATTTAATTTAATATTTTAATCAATTAATTTAAATCTGTATTTTAACAATTAATTTTAATTGAAGATAAAAAATATAATAATTATATGAATAAATTGTTAAATTTTGTTGAAAAGACAAAAAAAAAACCAAAAATAACTGTAAAAACTCAAGTAAATTTGACTGGCTCAATTATATCCGGAGTCGAATCCCGTCCAATAAAAATATCAAACATAAAAAATGATATTTTTAAACTAATAAAATTGCACTTCGTGAATTTTTTTTATTCAAATATTGAATTGTTTTCAACTTAATTAGTTGAACATGGATTCTTGGCATGTCGAATCAAAATGAAAAAGAGAACAATGATAATTAATAAATTGAATTTAAGTGTGGGACTTTCTGAGTTAATTTGTAAAGCGGAAGCAAGAGGAGACTTACACGGATGTCGTTTAGCAAAAGGAGCACCCAATATATCTCATCTCTTATTTGCAGATGATAGCTTCTTTTTCTTTCAAGCAAATGGGAGGGAGATGGAGGTGATGAAACAAATTTTTCAACAGTATGAAGCGGATTCTGGTTAGGCTATAAATTTTGCAAAATTTGGTATTTTCTTTAGCATGAACATAGACGAAGCAGGCAAAGAAGCTATAGCGTCAAAATTGAATGTTATTAGGCCGCTGGATACGAGTATGCAATTGGCAGAAAAAAGAAAGCATTTTTTGTATTTCTTAGAGAACAAGGGTGGCAGAATAGATTGTTATTGCAGGCAAGAAAGGAGATATTGATTAAGTTAGTATGCCAGGCGATCCCATCATATTGCATGAGTGCTTTTTTATGCCAAAACCCCGTGTGACGAACTGCAGAAGAGGATGAACTCTTTTTGGTGAGAAATGAAGACAAACGGAGGAAGAAAAATTAATTGGCAGAGCTGGAATAAGTTGGGGCGGCCAAACATATAGGGGAATGGGATTTCGGGATTTGCATACATTCAATATTTCCTTATTGGCAAAACAAGGATGGAGCATTATAAATCGACTGTATGAGTAGATTGTTCAAAACACAATATTTTTCCATGCACATCTTTTATGGATGAGAAAATTGGAAGTAATTAATCAATATTTTCCATGGACAAAGCCACCTTGGGTAAGATGAAACTGAATGTGGACGCTGGGATTGATGACAGATTTCATAGTGTGAGTGTAGGATGGGTATGGAGAGATGAGCATGGAGCCGTGAAAGAGTGTGGATTAAGCTGGAGAACAGGGTGTTTTAGTTCAGATATTGCAGAAGCAATCGCTTTGAAAGAGGCACTGCTATGGGTGGAGCAAAGGTCATTGTGAGATGTTGAGATAGAGATGGACTCCAAAGTAGAAGTTTATGTTGTGAATAATAATGAGGACTATAGTGAATTTGGAGACATTATATCTAATTGTATTACGTTGATACAGAGAGACAAAATATTACAGTCTCACGTGTAAAACGATTAGCAAATGAAGTTGCTCATGTATTGGCAAAAGCTGCCCTTGCTAATGCTATTCCGAGCCTATGGTTGGACGTGTAGAGATTTCTAGGCATGGCCTTAGCGAATGACCGTACTTAATGAAATTAAGAAATTTCCTATAAAAAAATGAATTTAAGTGTTTTATATAAAGAAGTATTTCAATTAAAAATAAATATTTGCATTTTATCTCATTAAATCAAAAAATATGTCTCACTACTCTATTAATTCAAATTGAATGTCGTAATCTCTCCTTATTTTCCTTCTTGTTACATTTCTCTTTTCCCTTTATCATCATAATTATTTCTATGTTTTAGTTGAGTTGGGAACCAGACCTTATAAAGTTCGGCCGAGTGTGCTCATTATTTTCTTACCAAATCCATGATTACATACCAATTGTTTTCATTGTGTTTGCTTTGACGGAATCCAAAATTTAATATGCATTGTCGTCTTTTATAGGTTATTATTAGCGAATCAAAACACTTATAAAAGACAACACAATTTTAAATAAGGTTGAACAAATAAGAAAAAGAAAAAAAAGTTTTTTTGTTAAAAATCAAACCAAAATATAGTTCGATTCAGTTTGTATAGTCAATAACAAACATTCGGCATGTTCGGTTTGACCAAACCGCACGAACGCCCTCCCTTATTTATCTTGGTTGGTTGTGTCTAAGAATGAGAGAATTAATTAGTTCATCTAATTTTGCATGTGATGATCCACCATTTTCCATAGCTTCTTTTGCCTGTCTCCCAATCTCTTTAGCCCTAACACCAACTTCTCTCCCTTCCTCTCCTCTCATCAACTTCCTAACTTCATCACAAATCACATCATGATGTACAGTCCTCTTCTTTCCATTTTCATCAAACACCAATGGCATCAAATTCCCTGCTTTCAATCCCATTGCAACATACTTTGCATTCAATCCTTGTTCTGCTCCCATTGGCCAGCACAAAAATGGTAGCCCCATGCTCAAACCTTCCAAAACTGAGTTCCAACCACAGTGACTCAAGAAACCACCAACTGAGGAGTGTGATAGAATACTCTTTTGCTCCACCCAATCAAAATATATATAACCAAAATCCTTCACTCTGTCCTCCCATCCAGTTGGTGGCACCCATGTTGTTGACTTGACCACCCAAAAGAACGACTCTCCTGCCTTCTCCAACCCTAAAGCAATCTCGTCCATTTGATTGTTTGACAACTTTGCTTGGGTGCCAAATGCTACGTAGATTACACTGTTATTCATTTGTTGGTCCAGCCATTTGATATAAGGCTTGGATTTGTCTACAATTTGGGACTGAGATTGCTCGAGTAGAAGTGGACCAACTAGCCATGCCTTTGCTTCATTTTTGAAGTGATGTTGGAACGTTGAAATGTAGTCACCTTCGAGCTCTTCAAAACTGTTGACAATTACACCCCAACTATTGAAATCGGCTGGTCCGATCTCTGACATTACTAGATCAGAAAATGAATCATTCGGATTGGCGGGTTGGATTGGTTCTGGGAAATCTGTTTTAGTCAAAGGAAACGGGAGTAATAAATTTGGAAATATGACAGTTTCATCGTTAGACAAAGCAGCCGAATGATTTTCTGTCAAAAGTTTAAGAATAGTCAAGGGTAAAACCCCCATTCCATTGAACACGATCCTAGGAATGTCGAATTTACGACAAGAATCCAAAGTCCAGCTGAGGAAGGAATCAGAAATGACACAGATTGGGGAAGTTTCTTTGATGAACTGTTCAAAGGATTCTTGGAGAAACTTTGTAGCTTTGATAAATGCAACAAACAGATCAACTGAAGGAAGATGAGAAGTGTTTTCACAACCTGATGGTAACTCTGGAACTTCAGGAAACTGAACTGTAAACAAAGAAACTTGGTTTGTGAAATTAGAGACTTCTGCATGGATAAAAGGAGCATTTCCTGGTGTAGTAATGATAGTTACTTTCAGACCGCGTTTTGCTAAAGCTTTAGATAAGTCTAGCAATGGAAGTGTGTGGCCTTGAGCCATGAACGGGAAGATCACGATATGAGGTGGTGACACAGAACCCATACCGAACCGACCAAATATCCACACCTGTGAAGTAATGTGTATGAAGTTGAGATGTGGATGGATTATATATAGTATATAACACAAAGGTTCAGTCAGTCTGTAATAAGTTATTGCAAATCTGATATTTTTCTAGAAGGTGAGGGAAATACATGAATGTAATATTTCATGGTGAAAAGGTTCAATGAAGAGTCAGTAAGAAGTAAAAAGATGCAATGAAAGAGAATTAGAAGTTTCTGTGTAAATGTAGTAATGCAGTAAATGAAAGAGTATATAATCAGATTCTGATATCTTACCAACTCTGTAATAACATTAATTGTGTTCAACAGGCGACGCTTCACAACTTTTGAGCGCCGCAATTTGAAACCTTGTACCATTTCAGACAAACGGTGCGAACACCCGAATACTAAATATGCGATTTTCGACAAGTCACGAAAATTCAAAAAAATTAAAGGTTAAAAGAATATTAAGCAATAATTATTATGTAATTTTAGCAGAATAATTAGGTCTCTCAACCGATTTTGTGTATCTACTTAATCCCTTTAACTACTAAAATCATAACATTTAAATAAAACGGTTAACAACGTTAATTTTTTCCATTAGTATGACATAGATAACATTAGTTTCACCATGACATAGATAATAACATATTATGTATCCCTTCAATCCCTAAAATTCAAAAGACATAACATTTAGCCACAAAAACATGAAATCTAACGTACAATGAATTAATAATATTGTTCAAAACGAAAACAGTTCTAAATTTGAGCTAGATCCTATAAAATTAAGGATGCATGAGATTGCTATAAACTTGAGGATGCAACCATTTAGATAGGTAAAAGCTCAACAGATGAATTAATACCATAAGCCTCAGATCATATTAACGTAAGCTAATGCAAAATAAAAAGATATTCTTCACAATCACCTTTATCTTATCTGTTTGAGTTGTTTCACCTTCTCCCAGTTTGGTACACTGTAATGTTTTTCGACCTCCCAAGCAAGCTGCGCCATGCCGTTAAATGAGGACTTTGCGGTCTTCAGATCGGTCACCTCTCTCGGGAATGGGAGCCGGATGTCGAAAACACCATTCTGAGGGGATGAAAGCCGCAAGTCAAACCCTAGCTTGTCTATCCATATCATCTTCACTTCTGATACCTGTTATGATAGAAACAAGATTGTTCTTAATTGCTCTTTTCAGCAAACCAATGAAGCTGCCGCTACTAGATTCAAGTCCCCTAATGTTCGGTAGAACATAGGGGCTAAGATCTCAATAATCTCAGGTGAGATCTTCAAGTTTTGCACACAGTGATCACACGGTAACATAAGAATAAAAACGAAAAAGTTACAGTTGGAAACAGACCAGGAAATTTAAATCTGCATATATGTTGCAAAAGCGATAAATATCTTCAACATTCTTCGTATTTATCTCATTGATAATTTCTTCTGCAAAGTCTCTGAGTGGATCAGGGCTTGCATTTTTGTAATCTAACGAAGAAACCCATACACCATCCTGAAACATTTCCAATTTAATTTACGGCACAAATGCATGACCCGATACATGAATACGAGTACAAGAGAAATCCTTGAAAAGACTAATTAGCCAAAAAGGAACAGAATGAGTAACAAAATGCAGAAATTAAGTCAAAGAAAAACAACATGCCTCCATGAAGTCTTCCATCTGAAGTACCCTATCAACCGCAACGACATGTATGAATTCTTCATCAATTTCTTCCTCGAATTTCTTTTTCCACACTGACTGAAGCCACTGAAAGAGTGCACATCAAATAATGATTTGAGCAATATGTAACAGCCAAATCTAATTGTCAAATTTAGCATTCTCCAACTCAACTAAACAGACTGAAAAAATGTGAAAATATTTAATCAGCAGCAATTGTTTCAACATTCAGCAACAATTAAGTCCCAGTTTTGCTACAATTTTTACAAGCTACCATGCTACCTACAAGAAAGAAATTACCTTTAATTTTTTCTTATCTTCAGGCTTCCCTATGAGTCCCTGAACAGTACACTGCGGAGTTCGCATTCCAGATTGCACTAACTAATCCAAAACAAACATCCAATCTCATTACAGTCCACATAATATAAAACCACTCCTTCCTTACAAACAACCACAAAAGATTGAATTTTTACATAAAAGAATGAAAAAAACAACAACTACATACACACCTGTACATGAAGACTAGACCTTTTATTCAAAGAAATAGTTCTTTGGGAGTCAACCAAGCACAAAATAGGAGCACCATCTTCATCAACAGCAAACCTGACGCCAACTCCTAAAGGCCAAGCTTCAGGAGTGAGTGTGGAGAGAGTAGCAACAGAAGACAATTCCATGATGGTCCGCGAAACCTCCGCAGGAAATGGCTTGTTATTGGAGGAAGCCAAGCGGGTTAATTCTGGAGCAGTGGAAAGTGAGCATTTTAGTGAGAATTGAGGATATGGGTTTTGTCTTTGGAGAGAGAATTGTGGTTTGGATTTGGGTTTTGGAAGGAGGGTTGGAGAGAGAGGAAGGTGGAAGGAGAGAGATTGGGTTTGGAGATGCATTTTTTTGTTGTTTGATTGTTTGAGCTTTGTTTTGGGGTTTTTTAATAGTTCTGCCTGAAGATTGAATGAAAGAAGTGTTATGTTCTGAGAGAGAACGGAAGATAGTGACATGAGGTTGATGATGAGCTGGATTTTCTCACTTTTTTTATTGTTTTAACCAGTCAAGAAACTAGTGGTAAAACAATCGGCACTGATATAATCTTCAACTCTTCCCTGCTCAGGTTTAAGAACATTTCGAAATAATTCAATCATTAGTGCTAAATATTGAGTTAAAATCAGTTCTATATCGGTAATTTAATTATACAAGATAAGCAAATCAGGTGCCTATTGGAGGAATGTGACCATACTCTGATGCCTATTTGCAAGCTGAAGAAGTGCTCAAAGCTACAATTAATCAACTATATGAAGTTTCAAGGAAAGATTTGTCAGTGATGTTCTGCAAGAGAGGATTCTTCAGCGATGTTCAGATGCCGGATAATCTTTAACCATTAATATCTCACTAAATAACTTCCTTGGCACTTGGTGTAGCTCCTTTCCTTCTTGCCATGCTTGCCCCACTGATACACCAGGTCCAATATGACGAATATAAATCACAACTTGATCATTGAAAGGATAGGGATGCTTAGCTGCAAAAGAGATTAAGTTTCAATAGTTGGCAGATCATGCAGATGTCTGAGAACATAACCAATAGAAATGAGTTAGGACGAGAAGATGAATCGAGAAGAACATAAAATATGAAATGACAACCAAAATGACACCTGGTTTTGGAAAACCTTCTGGGTAATCATGAAGATCTATGCAGCCATCCCCAAATTCATATGCTAAATCACAGGGCTGTTCTGTTGACATCACTTCCTTGTTTTCTGTTACCGTAAAGTACAACGGGCTAAAGGTATTTGCAATTTGAGCCAGAGGTGATCTACCTGTTTAAGCATTACAGTTTAGCAATGTCAGGGTTGTAGTACTTATAAAATTTAGAAAGCGTTATAGTTGAACAATGGTATAGTTGACCTATTCATTCCTCCTGCCAAACACTAAATGTGAAACATGATTCTTTCATTGTTGAATTTGCATTCAATAACTACAAATATATTCTTCATTTAACTCTACAAGTCCAGGAATAGTCGCATCATGATCAGACATCTGACAAATGAAGTCTTAAAATAATAAGGATTAAAGTGACCAAGCTCTATTCAAGCACCAACTAAATAATAAGGATTAAAGTGACCAAGCTCTATTCAAGTCTTTAAATCTCATAACCTGTTATACCTCCAATTCCTTTGAACAAATGTAGGGAATGAAGACATTTGCATAAATCAACATACCAATAACTCTTCCATAAGTCCTTTCACCGTTGCAACGAAATATAGCCTGAGAAAAAAAAAATAGATTGTGAACAAGTGAAAACATGTTATACCTCGGAACATAAAATAACTTAAGAAATTCAATTCTAGCCACGTCTAATGCAGCACAATCATAGAAAAGTGCATATAGTTCAATCCAAAAGGGGTGCAAAGAATAAACCTTCTTGAAAAAGTTTATCCAACCAATGGGCCATCGTCCTAGTTCGCAACATTACTCATCAATACAATTGTAACCAAACACAAAACGAAACTCAAAGAATCTTTCAAAAAAAAATAATCGAAAAGGACTAGATTACCTCCACTGGTACGACAATTATAGAACTCAACTAAAGAAGAACCCACTTGCCGATTATCACAAGGTGATAAAAGAGTGGACGAGCTTTTCTTAGCCAACTTAGGATCCTCATACCGCAACCCACCTATCTCCCATGCTCTCGATATAAGCCTTAAACAATTCCAATCACATTTTACAATACAATCACATCAACACCTTCACAACATTATTTTGCTTTTTCAGAAAGCACGTGTCACATTGATACTAAATTTATGATTAAAATGTATGAATATACAAATCAAGAACAACTCAACTATCAATTCAAACACTAACCGAGGGCGGTTTATCAATGAGAGCAATCTACTCCGCCTTTCTTCCGGAACATCTTCAATTTTCTTCCTGAGCAAAACAAACAACATTAGCGACCACTATCTAACAGATTCACTTTTTGAATTGCATGACTATATATTGAGGTTTAGAATTTACTTAATTTTATACCATCGATTGTATTATATCGAAATCTAATGATATATACAGATTAAATTGCACTTTATCATGTAACAATATTAACTTCTAAAACAATTAAAAACATAAATGTAACTAACGAAAAAAGCTAAAAGGACAGTTTCTTCAGTTACACAGCTAATTATAAATTTTAATAGCCAAAAAAAAATGTAAAACATATAGGCGAAGGTAAGTGACCATAAATAAGAAGCAGGATTATAAGAATCAGGTTGAAGAGGAATCAATTCCTTTGGAGGATCAAGAAACGACACGACGTCTTGCTCATCCAAATAAGAAATCTTGCCGTTTGGTAAAATCTCGAACGGCTTATCGTCCCAGGCGGAAACACGGTGAACGGCTCTGATTGCACCATGTAAAACTCTGGGGGGATTCAGTTTGTTTGCAGCTGAAAAAGAGTGTGAATTAAAGAGATAAATTAAAACGGAAAGCATATAATGAAGGGAAGGGAGAGTAGAGTACCGGTGGATATTGTGGAAGGGACACGCGGAGTGGTGAGATGGAAGAGTGGATGAGGTGAATAGAGGTTGGAGTGGAGTGACGTCATGAGTTGGGAGTGAGCTGAGCTGAGCAGAGCAGAGCAGCTCTCACAAGTCTTCAGTTCTGCTCGTTCGCTATCGAAACACTAGCTTAGTTAGGGCATGGTTACTGGTTAGCAGCCGCTAGGGTTGAAATCGACTCCGTGTACACAGCTGTGTTAAAATTCTGTTGACAAAATTTTATCGTCCTTGTAGTCTTGTCCGGATAGAACGTAGATTAGGACGGGTGTTTGGAATATTCGTGGTTCAAACCAAATAAAAGCCGCTTGGGTTGAAATATTTTTGGAACCAATCAAATCACGTCAAGTTGAAAAGTATTACTAATTGAATTTATTTTCAAATTGGCGGCCTCGAGCTATATAGGTTTACCGTAACCCTTTTTAGGAGTTAAAAAAAACAAATCCACCATTTCAAATCAAAACAAAATCGAATCAATTTGTCTTTATTGGACTATTGACGATTTAATTTGGTCGCAGTTTATTATTTTTTTTTTCAATGTAGTATGTTCAATTTTGTTTTGGGTTGATGTATTCTCAACCCAAACTCATACCAAACTGACCACTAAATAAATTATATGTTAATAAAATTATATTGTATTTTAATAATGCTTATTAAGTTTAAATTTTAAAGTTTTTATTTAAAAATTTAATTTTTTAATATTACATCTAAAATTATAATTTTATTATACTGAAAATAAAAATATCATAAGTAAAAAAAATAATATTATTAAAATAAATAAGACGGGTTTGGAGAATTGAATTGAAATTTGAAGTTTTTTTCAATTTGTCAACCCGACCAATTTAAACTATTATGAATGATTTAGTTTAGCTTGGACTGCAAAAAAAATGACAGTTTTAGTTTGATTTGTTATTTTTTTTCACCCAACTATAATCAGTTTGTTCTAAAAATTATCAATGCTCATCCTCAACCATGTTTATACTATGCTTGTTTTGATTTTTATGTGTTACTAAAGTATGCATTGGTGCACTATAGTAATATATGATATCATTTTAAATTATAGTGTTTAAAAAATCATAATTGATTATTAATGTACAATATTTTTTTTATAATTTAATTAATAAATGAATATTTAAATAGAATATCAATGTGATTAAATTGGCTTTATGAATATAGCTAATTTAACTTAATGAAATTAGTTGTAGAAATGGTTCTAAACTTTTTATTGTTTTAAATTAAATATCAACTTTTATATAAAGTGAATATCAACTTTATATACTTTAAAACTAAGGTATATTTACAATTTCATAAATAAAAGTACAAAAAAAATTAAATTATAACTAGTTTACAAATAAATAATAAAAATGATTTGCATATGACTTTTTGATTAAATAGAATAACTACACAATTATCAACTTTTAGTTATTATGTACAAATTTAAAGCTTTATTTGAAATTTATCATTCTTTTGAATCAACTTTCATGCTTCATTAAAATAAAAAAATTACCCACTAATACTCTTTAAAATATTTAACTTTCACTAAATGCATAATTGAATATTGTCATTTAAATCTTTGTATTTGAGTATAAAACCCATTAAATTTAAGGGATTATTACATTAATATATACTTTTTAATTATGCTATATATTTTTACAATATTTTTTAATCCACTTTTTTTAAAAATTAAAATTTCCTTTCTTTTTTAAAAATAAACCCACTATCACTATTAGTTAAGTGACTTCTAAATATGTTATTTGAATGTGATGTTTATGTAAAAAAAATAACATAAAATATAATTTTAGATGAAAGAAAATATATTTTTTTATAAAATATGTTTAAAAAATATCATTTTATATAATTATTACTGTATTTTAATGAAATTTTTACATAGATGATAAGTCTAATAAAAATAATTTAATTTTAAAAGATTCAAACTTTGAATAATTAATTTATATTTTTTTTGAAAAAATACAAGAAGTTGAATTATAAAAATAATAAATTTAAAAATAATAAATTATACAAATGTATAACATATATAAAATGAAGATATTAATGTAATTATCCCTACTTTAATCTATAAGAAGCCAGAGCAATTAGCTCACTCTCAAACACACCAAAAACCAAACAGACGAGCCGACGCAAGAAGAAGAAGAAGAAAGGGTTGTCAAAAATGGCATCAAACGCAGCAGTTCCATTCTGGAGATCAGCAGGAATGACATATATAACTTACTCAAACATATGCGCTAATCTTGTCCGCAACTGTCTCAAAGAGCCTCATAGAACTGAAGCTCTCACTCGTGAGAATGTTCACTTCTCTGTTTCTAAGTGGGTCGATGGAAAACCTGAAAAACCCAGTACGTTTTTAACCTTATATATTTTTTACATTTATAGATCTCTTCCTTTTGTATTCTGGGTAGTTTATTTTTTCTCAATTTGAGGTCCGATTGAGTTTTTTTTATTGAACGATCGTGGTCGTGTTACCAATTGTTGATTTTGATTGGTTGATTGAAGTTATTTGTATAAGATTTTGGGCATAGGTTCGGTATTAGCATTGATTAGAGAAATAAATGGCCAGAATCTGTTAGTTTTTAGCAGAATTGTTAGGGTTTTGACATCGCAGAAAAGAACTTTTTTTTTTTTGTCATTTTCGTGCTCTTGGTTGTAAGAATGGCGGTTGAAATTGGAAATTTACGTGCCGAGTTGATATTCTGTTGGATAATCAAAAAGGGGCTGCACTTATTAGTTGTAAGGATTGTGGAAGTTTGTATGCTGTTCCATATGTAATCACAGTGTCATTTTGATAGATTCCAATTAATAAATAATTAGTATTAATATTTAGATTAGTAAAAATATATTTGGGTTTTGGAGTTCTATATACAGTGGCATTAGGAAGAAAGATAGAGAGGAGATTACTTTGTTACTGGTTTTGGCTCTTTGAGCTTAGGAGAGTTGATACTTGATAGTCTCTCGAATTGCTATCTTTGGGGAGAGTGGTAGCCTCTCGAATGCTAATAGTAGTTTCTTTGTATCTTTTATCACTTTGTTCCTATTTTTGTTCTTCCATTTTGATTACTCTATGATAAAATCAGGGTTATTTCTTGGTTTGAATCAGTATTTTCCTAATTTCTATTTGGGGATCGAATCAGCATTCATTTTACTGGTGACAATTGAGTTTGCCAGGGCTGGTCAGAACGTTTTGTGCATAGGGATCTATTCTCTGCTACTGTTAATATTATTGCTTTGACATTCCAATATTTTTTTTATGCTTGTATGTTTCAAAATGTTGTACGTAAGTACGTATTAATCGTTTCAAGAACTCCTTCTGTTTGAAGACTTGATGTAACTAAAGAAAAGTTATTATGGCCCTGTTTGGTTCTGTGTATGTTTGTGTTTGATGCCAAAATGCAGACCCAATAGCGGTTTCTGTGTTTTATTGACAGTTAGTTTTGGAATAGAGTTGGATCATTTGAAAATTATTGTTGATCTTAATAAATATGGTTGCTTTGAATCCCAGACTGGAAAAGAAAGAAAATGATAATTTTCCCGCATAATTTAACAGTTGGTATCTAGTCAGAAGGTTTTAAGGACCAGTTCAACCAAGGAGTATCGTCTTTGATTCATGGTGTGATAGTTTAATTTTGAATGGATAAGCATGCTTCAACGGTTCAACTTTTGATCTAATGTATTATCTTTATATTGTCAACAGCTCTTCGTACGGACACACCAGAAGAATGAAACGCTTCTGCGGAAAGGTATTCTACCGTAACAAGTTCTTCTCTTTTTGTTTGGTAGATTGGAACTTGCTGGATTTGTAATGTTTAATTCTGGACAAGGATGAGATTTTCATCAGAACCGGGATTTCAGCCTGGCGTTCAAAACGTAATAATAATTTACATGTCGCGTTCTGCTTACTCAGTTGTATGAGAATCAAAGTGGATCTTTTTGCATTTAAATTGGTCTGTTTAGTTTGGCGAAATTTTGAAGTGCACAGTTGAATGCTTTTTGAGGTTTGTTTTTGGATGTCAAAATGGGCAATTGAGTCAGTCATGTTGGTTTCAAGGAAAAGCTAGCCAAATGAAGGCTAAGTCAGCTAAACTGTGTCCAAAACGTACAGAAAATATTGAAATGTTGTATTGTTAAAGCAATCGTGTTTTGAAGAAATTGCTTGCTTGCTTGGTATTAGAATTGTCGTTGATGAAATTACGACATGTTGCTATTAGGACCGACGATTTTTTACTTAATACGATTAATGGGAGTACAGTTAGACGAGTTCGGTTTTTGCAATGTTAATGTCATAATTAATGACATTTGATTGAAAAACTCAATAATACGATTATGACTTGTTATTTTCAACTGTCACCTCACCTCTATTTGAGAGGATAGAGATTAAATATAGAAATAACTCCGTACCATTAAAGTTGAAAGCTCAATGCAGGAGCCAATTGATTGAGGATACTGACGTGATAGTGATGACTGTACTATATTTCCTTCAACCAAACGTATCTTAAAGAAAACTTTTATATATACAATCCAACCAACCAACGACCGCACCCACAATACCTACCAGGCCAAATAATATTATTAGTAATATATATATATATATTCATAAAACGAATTATCGTATTTTTAAATTTTATTTTTTAAAATTATATTTTTTGGTATTTTATTTTCAAATATTTAAAAATGTAATGAACAATATAATTTTATATTTTACATAAAAAAATATTTTCTTTAAAAATACCTTGAGAATAATTATTATTTTTTAATTAATTTTTAAATTATAATTTTGTTGACTTATTTCTCATTAGTACTAAACGTAGAAAAGTTAAGAAAATATTTTTTTAAAAAAATAAATATATTCAAACAAACAGAGCCTTTGTGTGCAAACATTTTATGAGAATTTCATAAAACTTGCATGGATTTGACAATTAAAAAATAAATTAATAATTTTGTTTCAAAAAATAATTACCTTAATTACATTATCCATAATAATGACATTCAAAAATAGAAAGTAAATCCGTTATGATTAGTGAATAATCCAAAACCAAATCTACTCACTGTTTCACCGCAGTAAAAACGAGTTTTACTAACACTCCTTCACAGCTGAAAAAAGTTACCAAAATACTTACAGATAGAAACGACACCCAAACAAGTTTATTTCTTCGTTTGTTTCTTCTATCGTAAAAATCATTTCACGTCTCCTTCATTTCATAGACATTTCTATTCCAATTTTATTCTCTGATCTACTTTTTTATTCCGCTTTTGTTCCTCACAATGTCCGCCGCCAAAGCCGCCCGGTCCAGACCGACGCCGGTGAAGGAAAACGGGCCGAAAGTAGAGGAAAGCATTGGCGTGTTTAAGTCCGACAGGTTTGACGCGGATTCTTATGTTCAGAGTAAATGTTCTCTTAATGAGAAGGTATTGATATTCTTTGTTCGTGATTTGGCCCTGCTTGTGGTTTTTTGATGAGATCGTTATTCTTTTTTTGATGTTTTTTGGAATTTGGATGAGTGCAGGAAATAAGACAGTTATGTGCGGGACTGTTGGATTTGAAGAAAGCTTCTGCGGAGGAAATGCGGAAGATTGTTTATGCGAACTATGCTGCTTTTATTCGGTACTCGTTTTGTTACTTCGCGGTTGTTTTTTTTTATAGAATTGAGAATAGAATTGTTGCTAATTTTGTTTGATGCGTTTTGTATTTGTTATGTTCTGAGAGTTTCGTTGAATTGAGTACGGAATTTAGCAGTTTGAGCATCATTTAGTGAATTAAGAATGAATCTTTGCACTGTTGTGTTTCGACTTTTTTGTAGGATTAACTCTGGAATTGTTTTTTTATTAAGTATGGAATCTAGCAGTTTGAGCTTAATTTAGAGAAATTGTAATGAACCTTTGCGCTATTTTTTTTTTTTTTGAGTTTTGGTAGGATTAAGAATAGAATTGTTGTTGACTTAGTACATGTTAAGAATAGTTTGGGTTTGATTTGAATTGATATGGACAATCTATATTCACCTTTTTAACAGCTAATTGGTTTGTAAGTTTCACTCTGCACTTGGGGGATGATACTGATAATTGTTTTTTGAAATTAAACTGTTTTGTGCTGAATCCTATTTGCATTACTGAAACAGCGACTTTTTTACCCATTCAGTTTGTTTATGTTATTTTTCCAGTTTTGTAGAATTAGGAACAGAGTTGTGATTGATTTAGTACGAAGTTAATAGTTTGAATTTCATCGACCGAATCGACATAGATAATATGGGGTTTGTTTGGTAGGAGGAGCATGTTTTGTAGCTATGTAATGACTAATGACCAATAATGACTGTATAGTGGAGGACTAGAGATAATAGTAATACATCTTGTAAGAAACATTAGTTCTGCAGATAACATGCCGAGTGAGCCCATGCTAAGCAATTCTCTGGCAGTAATGTAGTAATTTTTCATACATTTTACTGTGGACTAGAAGCTGAGAATATAGAATTATTTTGAGAAATGAACTGTATTGACCTGGATAATATGGTAAGTGTTTCTTCAGTGGTGATACATTATTGAACTGAATCACTTCGGTGATTTGATGTATAGAATGAATAAGTTCTATAAGAATAGAAAATTTTCATCAGAGTTTTGATTGTTTTCAGTGTCTGTTTCCTTCATGTTAACAGCACATCAAAAGAGATATCAGATTTAGAGGGAGAGCTTTCTTCTATCAGAAATCTGCTGTCTACACAGGCTACTTTAATTCATGGTTTAGCCGAGGGAGTTCCCATTGACATTTTATCAGCCAAAGCTTCTGAAGTCCCTATGGCGAACGGTATATTCGACGGTGAAGATAGTAAACCTTCGGATTTGGATAAATGGTCGATTGAATTTCCTGATCACCTTGATGTATTGTTAGCTGAAAGAAGGGTGGATGAAGCTCTAAAAGCTTTTGATGAAAGTGAACGTGTAATATCTGAAGCAAAAGAGACTCAATCATTGGGTTCTGATGCTATACGATCCTTGCAGACGGCTGTAATGGAACGCAGGAAACAGTTAGCTGATCAGCTAGCTGAAGCTGCCTGTCAACCTTCTACTCGTGGTGCTGAACTTCGTGCAGCTATATCTGCTCTTAAAATGCTTGGAGATGGTCCTCGTGCTCATAATTTACTCCTCAATGCCCATTTTCAGAGATGTCAGTGCAGTATGCAAACCCTTCGCCCATCCAGCACATCACACGGAGGAGCATATACTGCTGCACTCTCACAGATAATTTTCTCGGCTATTGCTCAAGCTGCCAATGATTCGTTAGCTGTTTTTGGTAAGGAACCAGCTTATACTTCAGAGCTTGTGATGTGGTCTACAAAACAAACAGAAGCTTTTGCGTTACTTGTTAAAAGACATGCATTGGCATCATCAGCAGCTGCTGGAGGTTTAAGGGCAGCTGCTGAGTGTGTGCAAATAGCATTAGGCCATTGTTCATTGCTGGAAGCCCGGGGCTTGGCACTTTGTCCTGTTCTTTTAAAACTCTTCAGGCCCAGTGTTGAACAAGCACTGGATGCCAATCTAATGCGAATTGAAGAAAGCACCGCTGCTTTGGCTGCTGCGGATGATTGGATACTGACCTATCCTCTAGTCGGTACTAGACAATCCGACAGGTCTTCTGTCACATCAGTTGGTAATGCTGCAGTATTTCAGCACAAACTTACCAGCAGTGCCCATCGGTTCAATGCGATGGTCCAGGTGAAGTATCTCTTTTCTAGGATATATTTTTCAGTCTGTCCCTTTCTTTCAATGCATGTTATGTTAGGGGTGCCAACAAGTAAGTTTCTATGAATCCTAGTTACTAATGTCTAAGAGCTTTTTTACTGTCTCGTATTCATCTTGCTTGATAGGGCTGATTTGGTCTTTTGATCTGGTGCTAAACTTGTTTTTTCTGCTTTTGATTCTGTTATGAATGCTCTGTTGATCTATATGTGATCTTTAGTTATTTATACTTGCATTTTGTGCTCATGATTTTTAAATTAATGATATTGTCTTTACCTTCTTTAGGACTTCTTTGAAGACGCGGGACCACTATTAAGCATGCAGTTGGGAGGTCAAACACTGGAAGGATTGTTTCATGTGTTCAACTCATACATAAGCATGCTAATAAAAGCATTGCCAGGTTCAATGGAAGAAGAAGCTAACTTTGAAGGTTCAAATAAAATTGTGCGAATGGCTGAGACTGAGGCCCAGCAGATTGCATTACTAGCGAATGCATCATTGTTAGCTGATGACTTACTTCCACGGGCTGCAATGAAACTGGCTCCAATAACTCAAACTAATTACAAGGATGATCTCCGTAGAAGACCTTTAGATAGACAAAATCGTCATCCTGAGCAACGAGAATGGAAGAAGCGGCTTGTGAGCTCAGTTGATAAACTAAAAGATACTTTCTGTCGACAACATGCATTGGATTTAATTTTTACTGATGATGGTGATAGCCATCTTACAGCAGAAATGTATATAAACTTGGATGGCAATGCGGATGAGGTTGAATGGTTTCCATCTCCACTGTTTCAGGTATTAGAAGTTTATTCTGTTTTAACTAACTTGAATTTGAGTTTATGCATTGGTATTTGAGTTTTTTTCCTCGATCTGTGGGAATTCTTACCAAGTTCTTTGTTTTTCTTTTGCTCTGTCAATATCAGGAACTTTTTATGAAACTACATCGGATGGCTAGTTTAGCAGCAGATATGTTTGTTGGAAGAGAAAGATTTGCCACACTGCTTCTCATGAGATTAACAGAGACAGTCATATTATGGCTTTCGGATGACCAAAGCTTTTGGGATGATATTGATGAAGGTCCAAGGCCTTTAGGTCCTCTTGGGCTCCAGAAGGCAAGTACATTTGGCTTACTTTTATATACATCATGAGTCTGTATTTTATGCATTTGGTTGTTAATGTGTGTTGTTTTGCTCATAAAATGTGCAGTTTTACTTGGATATGAAGTTTGTCATGTGCTTTGCTTCCCAAGGGCGTTATTTATCAAGGAATTTGCATCGGGTCATCAATGAAATCATTGGTAGAGCTGTGGCAGCATTTTCAGCTACAGGGATGGATCCAGACAGGTAAAAAAAAATGTTTTCCCTTGCTCTAGTTATCAAACTTCAAACATACCTGCTAGTCTTCTGTGAGCAGTTCAATTATAGCTTGGCTGTCATGGTTTTACTTGATGTACTTGGATTGGATTATGATGTTTTAGTTTAAGCTCTTGTTGCGATGTTTATTGATCTTACTTTTCATGATTTGGATCTCTTCTTCATCTGTTTTTATTGTTGTTGCTCTGATTGCCTGGTTGTGATTGGGGGTGGTCTTTTTCAGGGTACTGCCTGAAGATGATTGGTTTAATGAGATTTGTCAAGATGCAATGGAAAGATTAAGCGGAAAACCAAAAGCCATTGACGGCGAACTTAACAGTCCGACAGCCTCAGTGTCAGCACAATCAATTTCATCGGTCAGATCACATGGTAGTACCTAAGGTTCCGTTTTCAGTGTGCCCCTCATTGTAGATTAGTTGGTGAATCAATTCCACAGTAGATTTGAAAAACAGATCCATATATTCTTTTCTTCTTTGGTCCTTAATGTCTTCGAACTGTTGCGCACGACATGCTTGGCATAGCCGCGAAGATTGAGGTTTGTATGTAAGATGGAAATCGTTTTCGCCCCTCTTGTTTAGTGATGATCCGATGAGTCTGTAAATGTGTCATTATTTCATTTAATTCTGAATCAACTCTATTTATTCATTTATTATTGATGGTTTGCATTGTTGACAATGGCAGACTCAAATCCTAAGCTAGCATGAAGGAGCTGTTTGGTTATTCAAGAAATGGGATGGATTTTTGAAGAAATGGTATGGATTTTTGAAGTGAAATTACTTCACTCTATTAAAATCTTCACCCAATCTTCACTTTCAGGTCTGACTGCAGCCTGGAGTTTACTAATCTTTACGAGCTTATGCTCAAACAAGTTGCGAGGGAATGATTCTAACTCTACCAATTCACCGATTTTCTCCAATATTAGCAAATCAAACCCGTCGTGGAATATATATTTGAACAGAAAAGACATTATGGTAGTGACGAAAACTGAGAAGCAGTACTTCCGTAACCAAAAATGAGAAGTTAGGTGGTGCAATATAGAAATGGAGATATTAAAGTTCCAACAGCAATCTTGTAGTTCACAGGCCACAGCTGAGAACTTTTTTGACTCAAATTGTAATATTTATATCATAAATAATAATTTAATACATGATTACAATATAATACGAGTAAAATAAATTCAATTTTTATTATTTATATTTTAAATAATAATATTTAATTACAAAAATAACATTATACATCTAATTGATCGTTTTATAACTAATGTAGGGTGATCCTTATTACCCTAAGCATTTCTACTACTGCACTACAAGGTTTGCTTACATGATGTATTATTTTTTATTTTTTATCTGTAAAAAACATTTGTTTTTTATTTTTTTTTTCAAATTAATTTTTTTTATTTTTTATTAAATTTTGACGAAATGAATTTTTCTTAAATTAATATTAATATAAAATTTTTATTAATTTTTAATATAAATTTAAATATTTTTTATGTATAAATTTATGTTTATTTTTATAAATTTAAATTTAATATAAATTTTTAATTTTATATATATCAAATTATTATATTTTTTTAATAAATTTTACAATTATTAACTTACATATCAATTTTATGTACAATTTATATCAGATTTATATACTTTAAAATTGAAATATATTTATTTTTTAATAAATAAAAAATATAAATAAATTTTTAATAAATAAATAATAAAAATAAAATTTATATAAAATGAAACATTCTCTGTGACCTTTATAAATATGCCAACTTGAAAAAAATGAAATTTTCTAAAATAAAAAAATAGAAACCGAAACTCAAATAGTGATTTAGAACCCGAATCGATCCGGTTAATTGGCTAAAACTCTACGATCTGAGTGGTGGTCTGGTCAAGACCAAATACATTAAAATATTTTTGTAATATTTTTTAATTTTTACTATCTACTAAATATTTCTTCTAATAATAACTTTTTGAATTTATTATATATTTTTACTTATTATCTACCAAACAATATACCAACATTTTTTTACTATTAATCATTTATTTAGTTTTTTATTACAATTTTATAGTTTAATTAATTTTTTATATTTTTTAATTGTTTAAATATATTAAATAGTATTCTTATTAACAAAACTAATAGAGTTTATTTTTTATAAAAATATTTTAAAAAGTGTACAAAAATGTAAATTCACCTTAAAAAAAGTTTAAACTTACTGAACCGACAGGATCAACCCACTAATCGGATCAGTTTATTCTCTAGCTAGCCCATCCTCCTCATCTCCATTGGACACTCGACGGCGGCAACCCAAAACAAACCCAAATTCCTCACTCCACCCTCCTTCTCTCTCGAACGGCCAACTTCACTCGACGACGACGCAACAAAAAACAGACCCAAGTGCAGGTTCTTAGGAGCAAATATATGGTGGAAGGTCGCCACCTTCCGACCCCGGGGTTGAAAATGAACTGCTCTCCTATTTGGCGAGGCATAGCAAAGGTCTGGGATAAAATGAGTCAGGGGGTACGTTGGATTGTTAACAATGGCAAAACAGTGAGATTCTGGACGGACTCTTGGATTGGTGATCATCCTCTCATCCATTTTGCTGTGAAAGACATCGACGCTGGGGAACAAGATTGGACTGTGGTTAAGTTTATCAATGGGGATAATACATGGAATGAGACCCTTCTTTTTGAAAAGATCTCACATCAAGTACTGGATCTGGTAAAAAGCTATATGCCCCCAATGCTTCATTCTGAGGAAGATCAAGTTTATTGGGGTTTAAACAATTCCGGCAATTTTACTCTTACATCAGCTTATGAGATGCTTGCAAATGATGGATGGAACCAAGTTGACAAAAAATGGGATCTAGCTTGGAAGTTCCCAGGCCCTCAAAGGATCAAAACTTTTATTTGGCTTGTCCTGAAACGGGCCCTTTTAACTAATGAAACTCGCTACCGACGACACTTTTCCAGCAGTCCTGTATGTTCGGTGTGTAGTTGTCAAGAAGAGACTGTCCTTCACGTGCTTAGGGATTGTAGGGAAGCAAAAAAGGTCTGGCTCCAGTTACTACCTAGAGGCATTGTTGAGGTGTTTTTCAGTATGGATGAACAGGAATGGTTGAAGGAAAACTTATATGGAAATGTTCTTCCCGGC
>CANYCX011109019.1:0-10937 GCA_948193385.1 Breynia disticha f. nivosa | reverse complement strand
GGGACCCAAGCGGTTTGAGAAACGGTTTGGTCAGACCGTTTCCCAAACCGTTCGACATTTTTTTTCATTCCAGGGGACCCAAACGGTTTGAGGAACGGTTTAGCCAGCTCGTTCCCCAAACCGTTTCAAATTTTGCACAATCCAGAAGAACCAAACAGTTTGAGGAACGACCTAGCCAAACCGTTCCCCAAACCGTTCGTTTTCTATGGTTGGACAGAATGACCAAACGGTTTGGAGAACGACCTAGCCAGGCCATTTCCCAAACCGTTCGACGCTGTTCATCACACTAAAAACTTTCTTGTTTGAAGGTTTAATAAATTCAATAATTTGTGTGCGTGTTTGATGATTTAATTGTTTAGTATTGAGATGAAAGTTCTCAAATATATATGTACATTGTGGATAAACATACAAATGCATGAAAAGTTGTCCATTCCGATAGTGTTGCTTACGGGATTTCATGACTCACGCGTTTTATGCCTGCCACGTTCGGCAGGAACTCAAGGAGGATAAATTTTGGACGCGAAGGTGGTACATTGCTGCTCAAGTTTAGGACTTGCTATGAGAGAATCTGAGGTGGGCGGTGCACTGTGTAAGAATGTTTTATTTTGTACATGACAAACATACATAATGCATTACTTGTAATTTGTCAGGTTATGATTGAAATAGGATCATTCAGGTTCTTTTTCTTTCCTAACCTCAACTATTTTGTAAACCTCATATTGTATTGGGCCTAGGCCTTAACAAACTTTTGTAAATGTGTTGATGAAATGAGATGTGCATATTTTTAGTAAAGATGAGTTGATTTTTATTCCTTTCATTCTTATATCCTTTATACTTTATTCAAATTACTTTATATCAAAACCTTGATTTCCAAGTTTGAGTGCCACTTGACGGAAAAGGAAGAATATACGTAAGTGACAGTCAAATTTGGAGGTCACATTTGGCCTTCGATTTCCTCTTTTTTGGGTGATCTAAACACGCAAAATTTTTTTATTATTCACAAATCTTCATTTCCTCCACCCAACTACTATTTAATTAAATCGCAAAAAATTTATTCATAATTTCATTAAATATTTTATTTAAATTTAAAATAAAACGTAAAATGAAGGGTGTTACATATCTACTATCCTTACCCCTACAAAATCATTATCTCTCAAACAAGTCTTATCTGTTCTTTAAGCTATCATGTTAAGGACCAGGGTACTAGTGAGATCCTCTTTATCGGCCAAAGTAAAAACAGTCTCTACCCTTTTCCTCCCACCATCCTCATATCAACTTGTCAAGGTGAAGTCCTTTCCTTCTATAAATGACATTTTTATCTTTATAACCCTTCCTCTTATGTTGTCTCCCAAGTTCTCGGGAATAATGGCATTTTCTCTCAGCCATCTATCCATCAAATATGTTTTATTTATCAACAATGGAAATTATCTAGTCTTTCATTTCACTTCGAGCTCACAAAAAGTACTAAACTATTTGAAATAGTTCATTGTGGTGTCTGGGGTCTAGTTTTTATCGAGTCTGTCTTAGGTCCTAAATATTATGTTCTCTTTATTAATGAATTCTCTCGCTATTGTTGGATTATTTACTCAAAAATAAAAGTGATGTGCCTCATATCTTCAAAAATTTCAACTTTTTTTATTCAATGCTTTCATTTTATATTTTCATTCAGATTGGGGAGGGCAATACCAATCTATTAATAAAATGCCCAAAGAATTTGATATTGTTAATTGAATCTTATGCCTCTACACCCTTTAAAAAAATAGTTTAAATGAATGTAAAATTCATCATCTTGTCAACACTAGTCTTTCCATTATGTCTCATTCGTGTCTTCCTTTTAAATGCTGGAATTATGCCTTTGAGCATGTTGTCACTCAAATCAATGTTTTACTTACTCCATTTCTAAAAAATTTTTCTCCATTTTCAAAATAAAACAGTTTAATCCATCCTTCAGTGACCTAAAATTTTTTGATGTCTTTCCTTTTCTCTCTTACGTCAAATAAATTCAGTAAAATTCTCTTATTATTCCATTCCATGTGTAAATCTTGGTCTAGCTCCTTTCCACAATAGTTATCGTTGTCTAGATCCTATCACCGATCAACTTTACCTATCCCACAATTTTAAGTTTGATGAGTTCCAATTTCCATTCAGAAATGCCTAACCCATATATCCAAAACCTCCTCCTCTTACACCCACTATATGGCTCACTCTAGCACCAAACCCTATCAAATCACAATCACCCACAAACCTGCACCACCAACCTACTCCTATTAATCTCTCATCCCACACTGCTCTACTCATATCACCACATCCATCCTCTCTTTATCCAAATAGTATCTCTACACCACAACCTTCCATTTTCATCACATCTCTTAGCTCACCAATAATCTCCCTTCATCGGACACCCATAAGTCTATCCTGAGCTTCTCCTTCTCTGAGATTATTTTAGTTATCGACCTCACCAACTACCTACCTTAACCACATTCAACATTATGCACCCATAATATGGTCCTACATCCTTCCACCTTATCAAAATGAAAATCCTTATAAGTGTTAGTAAAACCATCCAAACCCAACTATCTTGACATTAAATCTACAACATTCACTTGAGCATAACCATACAAAGAAAGGCATGAAGACATAAGAGAAGAAATTACAACCTCACTAAACACCAATACACAGACACTAGTTTTCCATCCAAAAGATAAAAATGTTATCACCTGTGGGTGCATCGTATCAAATGCAATGTCGTTGGTAATAGAGTAAGGTACTGCTCTCACATAGATACCAAAGATTTACCTCAGATGTTAGGTATTAATTGCACTAAAAATTTTAGTCTTGTCATTAAAGCTACCACAATTATAACTCCCTGAAAAATTCTAAAAATTAAAAGGGAATATAATTAAATATATAATGGGGATCAATTAAAAAAAGAACAAGATAAAATGAAGTAGAAGTAGGCTAACAAGGGCTTGGCACGGGCTAGGCACGACCATGCCAATGCCACTGCGTTTAAAATGAACAACAAAATTTGGATCACGAGTTATGTCTGCAGCGTGTGCAAAAAATGACACACAACCCTCGACACGGGCGTGCCGAGGTGAGTGCCACATGGAATATATTAGACACAAATAAACGGACGAGAGACTCATTTTGAGTCTCCACAGCAGACCCAAACACACCAAAAACCTCAGCCAAACCCTAGATTCAGTAGCAAGTCAATTGGTAGCTAAAAGAAAGGGGATTTTGCATGATTTGGAAGCTTAGAAAGCTAAGGTAATGTTCTAAACCCTTGATGTATGAAAAATCTGAACTTAAGATTTTGCATGTTTCGATTTTTGTTTGAGTTTTGATAGATGTTATTAATAAAATCAAGGTTAAGGATGAATTGAGTTAGTGTAGTTCGTTAGGATGTGATGAGCTAATGAATTTGGTGCATATTTAGAGTTTTAGGGAAAATTAAGAGAAACTTTTTGGGGGTTTTAATTAGTTGAGGGTTAATTAAGAAATTGGCTAAATTAAATAGTGTTTAATAAGAAATTGGAATCAAAATGTTTAGGAGATGGAAATCAGAATCTGAGCCGAGGTTGAGTGTCGAGCACGCAACTTCACAGATTTCGAGGTAAGCGCACTGAAACACACTTTCCTTGGTATGTTTTGTATTTGTATGATTAAGTTTATCGGAAAAATTGAATGGTAAATGGAATGTGTTTAAATGGAAGTGAATTGATTTATGAATGTGTGTTGAGGTGTATTTGAGTTGTATGCTTTGTAATGATATGGACTTGTCCGAATGGTATTATGCGAATTGAACTTGAAAGAATGGATAACATTTGATTGTTGCTTATGGCTATATGAGTTGTGTTGACTATGCTTGGAATTGTATGTTAGTTAATTGAGCTATATAAATGTGAGTGTGGAGTATGAATTATGGTATTGATTCCTCTTATGGTATAACATTGATGCATCTTATGGCACGACATGACATCTCATCATATGTGTTTTCATGGTCAGGAATGATAAAAATTTGGATAAGCCCACGAGAGAAAAAGAGCAAGAGCTCTAAAATGATCAAAAGAGGGATAAACCCATAAATGAAAAGAGTGAGAGATCTAATTGAGAAAAATAGGGCGATAAACCCACAAGAAAGAGAGAGAGATCTCTCAAGTGATTGAAAGAAAAGGAGAGATCCCTTAAGATGAAAAGAAAAAGAGAAGTCCCTGGGGCATGCATTGTGTGATTGCATTAGCATTCATAGTGCATTGTATCATGTGATTATTTATGAGTATAATATTATGAATGATTGTGGTTGGCAATGTATGTGATTTTAATGGATGGCAATGCATAATAATGTGGTTAATTAATATTGTGAAATGATACTTAAAAAGTGCTGGAAAGACTGTTGTTGTTAATGTATGCTGCTAAAATTTTCTTTGAGTGTGATGTATGTGTGAGTTAGAAATTATATATCTTATTTGATGATGTGAATTGAAAGTTCCAAAAGGACGGAACGGTGGCAATGCCATTAGGCACGACGTCGTGTTAGACTACTAGAATACCCACATTGTGTGCATGCTATCGTGTTGAGAGGCACGATGATCATACTGGACCACTCTCTAGATTCCAAAATGTTGGCTGACCCCCGTGCTAGTCAACACTGGCTCGTGCCAGACCACTGTTCTTTGCTGAGATGAGCATGGTGGTCATGCTAGTAGGCATACCACGTATCTCCTAAGAATTTTCTGACTAATGACAACACATTGTGAACTTAAAGAAAAGACGCTTGAATCCTTTCCATAATGTACATAAGACATTAAAAATGAACGAGTACATATGCACTACATAACTTGGTAAGTGTTGTAGGCGTATGTATTGGGTTTAATTACTCACATCATTTGTGTTTAAATGTATGTAATGCAGAGCATTAGCAAGTAGTTGGTAGTTGCAGCCTCGTAACAGATTCTTAGAGTGCGGTGATCGACGATCGACGAGTTAGGTTAGCGGCTCTAAGTTTTTGAGAAATTGATTTTGTAGAACTATGCATTCTCTCATAGTTTAGTTGCACCTTATTATTTTGTAACTCTTGGCCATGTTTTTTTGCATTACTATTTACAGATTTTGGACACATTACATGTTAATACATAAGCATGATGGGGGCTTCCTATTTTTCCTTTGCTTATTTATTTATCTTCCAAAATTGAAAAAAAAGAGTGCCTTTTTACTTATTTAATTGAAAATAAAAATGAGATTCGGGGGCTCAAAACAATTCATACTGTCATTTCTCTTGCTACTATGGATTCCTGTCTTATAAAACTAATAGAAATTTTTAATGCCTTCTTGCATGGTTTCCTAATCGAGGATGTATATATGGAGCAACCTGAAGGATTTATTTATCCTAACAAATTTTATTATATTTTCAAGTTAAATTGATCCATCTATTAGTTCAAGTGATCACCACGAGCATGGTTCTGTCATCTGAGCATTCACCTTACACAAATGGGATTCATAGCTTTAAAGGCAAACTGTGACCCCCAAATTTGACTACTACAAATTTGATTTCTCGTACTTCACGCAAGTAGTACCCGAATTCAGACGTCATATTATTTTAAGACAACAATTTAGAACTTCTATAAAAACTTGTCATTTCATAACTCGAGTAACACTTACAATGTTCAAAAAGGAATTGTTCCAAAATATATTTTCAGTTTTACAAAAAGAACTCATTTGATTTCATTTCTATCATGACCTGTCAAAAAGTTAGTATGCACTATAATGTTCTATACAATGATATGTAAGACATGCGATTTACAATCCTAGTGCACGACCCACCTTTGGTTCTTCTATTCTCGAGTATTAGTTGTAAGTAAGCAAAAGAATATCTACACCTTTTTGATACGATCCCCTCAAAATACTGCCCAAATCAGGTAGCATTAAAAGTGTGAGTCGTGAAACCCCGTAAGTAACACTTACCAAAATGGACACCCTTCCTAAAGATCTAGCAATCATACATACAATCCTATGTCCATGCAATAGTATTAACAAATTCACACGTTTCGCATTCCTGGTTCTAAGTTCTCAAACTCCCACATACAACAAGTCGTATATATAATAAAATACAAGAATATTTGTACGAAATCAACAAGGTACCATAGCATATTCTTAAACACATGTTTCAATTCATGGCATATGGATACAATGGAACATGTTGGAACTCATTTGAACTTAAAGCAAATCAAACATATGCTGGCAGGAGGACAGTCACGAGCGTGGTTGATCCAACCACGCTCGTGACTCTCATGAAAATCATTTCAATGGGTGGTTAGAAGGGCAGTCACTGTCATGACTGGCATGAGTCACGATCGTGGCTGTCCTTCGGTTTGCATGAGGCTGGATCACAATCGTGGGTCACTTGGGCATCCAATTTGTTGGTAGAAAGCTAATCATGAACGTGATTGGGACCAATCACGATCGTGATTTTGAAGGAAAATCATCCACCAAGATTGGCCAGAAACCCAGTCATGTTCCTGACTGGCTGTAAAAAATTTCTCTTTTGGTTAGGAGGCCAGTCACAATCTTGACTGGTCTCACTCACGTTCATGGCTAGCATCAGTCACAAACGTGGTTGGCGTCCTGCCACCATTCTTGCCCAGTTACGTTCGTGACTGCCATCAGTCACAAACGTGGCTGGTGTTCTGCCCCCACTCTGCATAAAATTTAGCTTCCAAGACAACCCAAACAATTCTTACACATGCAAGTAAGGTCAAACCAATTATTCCAATCCATTTCAACATTTATCAAGCATTTCCAAACTCCCCACTCTATATTCAAGCATCAGCACATCATTCTCCATTCACATGTTGAAAACCATACTACACGACATCAAGTCACAGTTCACACAAGTAACCATTAAACACATATTATCAGACACCTCATTCAAAATCAATCCAAACTCAATAACCACCATTACAAGCACATAGTAGTTTTACATTTTCCATTCCCAACATAAGCAACCATATATGCACATGAAGAGCAACCATTTATGCACATGATGAATGAGGATGCATTTTCTCTAATGCTTTCCTATTTATGATCTCCAATGATCCCATTTCATTTTCCTTTTTAATTGGCACCCTAGTGCCTCACATTGACGTTTGCAAACGAGCCTCGTCGGTCGGGAGTATCGGTTACAATAAGAATGGATCCATATAAATTGGTTCACATAGTGTTAGAATTTGCAGACACAGTGCCTCATAATTTGGCATGCCCGTACACCCTAAGATGTTTGAGTTTTACCACTATGCCTGGTGTAGTATGGTTTATATACTACCCATGATTTGTTTTGCTCACCAAGAGCACATAACCACTCCCTCGTACTTGCTCACAAAGAGTACCCAAATTTACTTTCTCACTCACACAGAACTTATTAGTTTAAATTTTTTAGTTGCCCACCTAGAGCCTCATGCATGAATGCTTTGTGCCTTATTCCATGACACGCTTCTCACATTTATTATCCGTCATGTAGTGCTATGCAACCATACCACACAATAAGCATTCACACATAGCCATAATTACTTTTCCACTCAGCAATAGCCTCAACAACAACAAGCATTTTAGCATTATCAACAATCTACGGCTTTCCCCAAACAAAATAGCACAAAATCTCAACAAGATTAACACATAATCACACCACACATCAATCATTGCATCACTCATATAAACACTCCACATAAGAGCACAATCACATCAAACATTATCCAATTAACAATCACACATACAAGGAAGGTTACGCTGCGTTACTTACCTCGAAAAATGAGCCTAGCAGTTCCCTTAGGAACCTCCTTCACTGCAATTCGCATTCCCTATCAATTACAACTATAATTCCACATTAATATTATTCATTTAATTATACACTATGCAAGATAATTGTCTACAATATGCATTTATGTTTTTAGTTTCAATTTCCCTTCCCACCTCCCATCCTTAATACCTAGACAAGCTTAGTTCACATATTTCAATATCCATTCCCATTCATTACAATTAAAATCTCCTAATTTTCCTTTTTCCCTCTTCCACATCCCTTTAATCCTACAATTAAGCTTCAACCCTAAATTCCTCATAATGCCCAATCATTCCAACACTAAAAACATTAATAATAGTTGACATATAACCTTACCCAATGACAAAACACAAAAGGAAACTCGATTTTGCAAAATCGTAACTCGTCACTACACAGGGGCGTCACTTTCCCAGAAATTTCCAACACCTAAATCACGATTTCAACATCAAACAAGTGTGTTATTGGATAGTAGAGGTTTAGGGCTTTCCAAAAAGCCCTTATTCGCCTAAAATGGAGTTTAAATGTAAGAGATATGAGGTTTTGAAATTTGGATTGAAGGAAAAACGGGAATGGAAAGAGGATAGAAAAAACTTACCTTGTTGCAAGACAAAAACCCTGTTTGGAACACTCTTAGTTGCAAAAATTTGCAAGGGTTTGATGCTGGATGTGGGTATTTGGTGAAGAAGGAAAGGAAGAAGAGCGGAGGGGTGAAATGGGGAGGAGGAAGACAGAGAACATGTTTTTGAAGGGAAGAGAGAGAGGAGTGAAACTGAAATTTTAGGGTTTGGTTGATGGGTTTGGGCCTAAACCACTATTCCTTTCGTATATTTTCACAAAACACGACCCATACCTTTATCTGGGTCACAACCTTCTGGTTTTCTAATCCTCTTCCGATTTTCTAATTTCCCAATCAAAATAAATCCAAATATTTCCTCCTAATTATTTTCTTGAATAATCGCGAAAAATTTCCCCGTAATTTTCTAGATATTTATTTAATATTTTAATTAAATACGAATTTTGGGGCGTTACAAAGCATGAATACAACTACATCATACTTCACAAATTCCATTTCAATTCACTATCATAGGTACATTCACAAGCTAAACACAATAACATATTTCGCAGTTAGCATCTATAAGCAAATCTCAAGCCTTCACGATTCAGTTTGTAACCATTTCACATATCCATAATCCGTACACAAACATGGCATCAATTTACTTCATAATTACCATAAAGAGCATCTCATATACGATGGGATGAATGAGTATGCATGCGTACTAATGCAACCTTATATGATCACTCATGATCCCAATTTGATTTTAATTTATACCTTGTTTTGGCTATAATATTGACATTTGCAAACGGGCCTCGTTGGCCTAGAGTATCGGTTATAAAATTTGGATCCATATTTACACCCTTATTTGGCCTTAATTTTGCCTTTATTTGGCTTGGCACACTCGTACACCCTAAGGTGTCCCGAGCATTTTACCACTGTGCCCTGGTGTAGCATTTGTTATATACTACCCGTTATACGCTCCCATGAGCCATAACCGCTCCCTCATTTTGCTAACTAAGAGCCCATTACTTCTTGCTCACTAAGAGCCCATTGTTTCATTTTTAATTTGTTCCCTATCAGCCCCAAATGCATGCATGTTATATGCATAAACCATGCAACCAAAAACATGCATTCATAATCCAATCATGTTATGCTTTACATTCAAATGTTGAGTTCAATCGTCTAACAATCTCAACACAATCCACAATCAATTAAGCCTAGCCAACAAGGCACAACAATCATCCATTAATCACTCGGAACAAGTGACACAATCGTCAATCATTCTCATCACAACTAGCATGATCAATTACACTTATTCATGGAATCAATCATATAATCACCATTTACGATTAACACATTTATGAACAATCAATCAACCATTTCACATTCAAAACATACGAGTCTAGGAATAAGTTGCATTCATGTTACTTACCTTTCCAAAAGCACCTAGCGGCTCGACTGCGAACCGTCTCCGCCGCGATTTAAATTCCCTATCATTAGCATTATAATTTTACATCAATATCTCATTCATTAGATGATAAAAATGAATGAAATGCCTATGTTATGCATTATTACATTAGTCTCATTTGTCCTTCTCTTTCTCTTTCCCTTTTCTTTTAACCCCTTTATTAATTGCTCTACCTACCACAACCAGTATTAATTTCTTTGCGCACCAACCTTCATTAATCCCCTAAGCAAGTTTATTTAGGTTCATTTAGTACTTCTCACCCTCCAACACATCCCGATCAATCAAACTCCAATTTTTCCTCTTCCAACCCTAACAACCCACCTAACTAAGCATCAAACTTACACACATTATAAAACCCAAACAATTAAACACTTAAACACTTCTAATATACCCCAAATACACTTACCCAAGTGACGAAATACAAACGAAACCTTGTTCGTGCAAAGGCCCAAACTCGTCACTATACAGGGCAGCTTTTCTCCCGATGATTTTGAGTACCTAAACCATGATTTAACACCAAAGATAGTTACTACTAGGTAGTAGACATGTTAAAATTTCTAACGAGCCATCATTTTCTCAAATCGGAGATAAAATGGAAGAGTTATGGGGTTTGGAAAATTAGGGTTTGCGAAAAACGGGATTGGAGAGGAAAGAAAGGAAACTTACCTTGAATCACTCGTGAATCGACTTCTGAAAGTCCCTAGCTACATAGTTTTGATCGAGGTTGATGGGGAAGAGAGGTGTTTGGCTATGGAGGAGAAGAAGAAGGAGTGTGTCATTTGGTGGAGAGGAAAGAAGAAAAAAAAAGGGTCTTAGGGTTAAGTGGTTTAGACTAAACGTCCCTTTTCATTTCATAATTCTCTTTTTAACTGAGCCCAAACCAAATCTCGATACTCAACTCTCAGAATTTATACTTCCTCCCAAAACTTCTAATTTCTCACTTTTAACTTAACTTAACTTTTCGCACGATTAATTCCCTAAAAACAAATGCGAAAAATTCCCCTCATTTTTTACGTATTTTATTTAATTTTAAATTTTTAAATTGAAAATTTGAGGCATTACATTACCTTAGCCAACCA